>JAAVUK010000270.1:0-33839 GCA_014899095.1 Fusarium buxicola
CAGATTGGGCCCGGCTAGCTCAATCGGTAGAGCGTGAGACTCTTACGAGTACACGTACATCTCAAGGTTGTGGGTTCGACCCCCACGTCGGGCTTTTCCTATAAGTTCCCAGATTGGGTTCAAGCATATTTTTTGATGATAATTTTTCTGATGATTACTTTTGGTGAGTAACTGTTCATCTTAGGCGGGAGAAGCGACGGGGCTCATAGCTCTGTCAAGGGTGGTGGGTCTGTCCTCCGGCAGGCTGTATAAAGTTCAGAAGGTAAACGGCAGGAGGTCCATTTCGCCCGCCTCCTCATCAATCGGAAACACGGCAAGCAACCAAGTATGCCAAAAGTATCATATTCGTTATAAGGTACCTTTTCTTTTTTGCTAATTCTCAAAACCTTAAACTTCGCTTCCTCCATCTGTTGACCTCAACTGCCTCCTCTCTTATACATCGAGCGCCTTCTTGTCCTGTCCCGAAGCACCCGCTGTTGTCTCCAAAACACCTTCGTTTGCCTTTCCACCCTCCATGCCCTCTTGCTGCTGCTTCTTCATCTTCTTCGCATACTTGGCTCTCTTAGCATCGAGTCGGTCCTGCTCCTCCCTCAGAGCCTTAATCGCCGGGCTCTTTGCTCTAATCTTGGCTCCGTACCGCCAGAATACAAACGGAATCGGGATCATGGCGACCTCGAGCAACCCGAGAAGCGTTCCAGCCCACTGAGGAGTCATGGCCTGGTACATCTTTGGTCCGGCCAGGGGCAGGACACCACCCGCGATACTTCGAATAACGGCGTTGCCGGCGAGGGCGCTGGCAGCATAAATGGAATATGCGCCGGCCAGATAATTCGAGCCGTAAATGAAACAGAGTGTGTTACCCGCGCCAAAGGGGACACCGAAAGCAATGGGAATGGCCCAATGAATGCTCTTAGGGAGACATGTCCACGAAAAGACGAGCTGGCCAAGAGGCGTTAGGACTGCGCCGATGGCCATGACCAATGCTGTGGCTTCGGGCTGAGCCTTGCCAGTCACTGGATCTCGAGGTTGGGAGTTGATGAAGCGACGGAGCAGAGGTTCTGCGAAAATGGCAAGCATGGTTCCTACGCCGATACCAACAAAGGCCAAACCCGACATGCCCGGGGCCCAGCCGCGATGCTGCGAGAAGACGATCGGATACGCGACAAAGCAGAGATACAAGATGGCATAAATCAAGGAGATCCTGCCGGCTGGTTAGGCTTGCTGATTAAACCAAGATCTGAGACAGTCGATGATGACTGTCTCGAAGACTGTCTCGAAAATCATATTCACTCACCAGACGTCCATGAACCACAGAATGGGCTCTGTCGCGACCAGCTTGAACGGTCGGCTCATATTGATCTTGATCAGATTCCACGACGACACTCTTTGGTCATATTGGCACCACCACCGTGGGTCATCATTTTCCTTGCGTAGACGTGCGGCCTTTCGCTTCAAAATGGCAGGGTGGTACGTCTCCTTCACCGTTGCCATCATGAGGACCCCAGCGCCGCCCAGGATCAAGACAATCCAGTTGTTCCAACGCCAACCCAAATTCTGGTACACAAAGCCTCCGATGATGGGCCCGGTAGACGGCCCGTTCAGTGGTGCAATCGACCACATGGACATGGCAGCGGCGAGGTACTCTGGATCCGAGATGTCAACGATCGTTCCGGGGCTGTTGGAGATCATCGCGGCGCCAAAGAGGGCACTTGATATTCACGTTAGCATATTCGGGCAACACTCAGTCTAAGCAGGCTACCTACCCGAAGAATCGTACAACGATGATTTCTGTCAGCGAAGTCGCCAGAGCACAAGGCAGAATAAGCAGAGCCCAGATAATCAGGCAAATCAAGTACACCTTCTGACGACCATAAAGCTCACTCAAAGGCGCCACAATCAGACTTCCTACGGCAAAGCCAAACAAATAAGTCGTCAAACCCAAAGTTGCGACGGTGGTTGTCGACCCATATTCTTCAGCCAAGCCGGGAATGGAAGCTGTGTAGCACGTGCTGTACAGGACAACGACCCAAGTCGAGTACGAAACAGAAACAATGATCCAGGCGCGATACCATTTCGACCAATTCCTTGGGTTCTCTGGATCACCCTCCTCGAAGAAAACCTCGAAATCGGGAGGTCTGGACGCGGTGCTGGTGACGCTAGTGCCAGTTCGAGTGTAGGCGATGGGCTCGCGAGCCGCTCGTTCTGCCTCCGTCTCAAGATCTGGAGTCAGGGCATGCTCTAAGGCCTCAAACACGTCCGAGTCGTCTAAAGGCTGGACGACAGCGCTGCGAGGGCGGCCGCGGCGTGTGTCGGCCGTCTTGATAGGTTCCAAGACAGGCGAGTTGGCTGTTGAAGTCGACGACGAAGTCTCGGCACCGACATCTGGTGATGTTTTCTCAAGATTCCCAGCCATGTTGGTTTGCGAGCTGCTGCTTTGGAAGCTGTCGCTTTGAGTTACTGACTCGAAGAAAAGCGATGGCAAATTCACTCGGGACTGTCGTCATGCTCCCAGCAAAGATGGTTATCCTTTGTCTATGAGAGACCTACAACTGGTGAACTCGCAGCACTTGCAGCAACAACAACGGAACGGATTCTTGACAGGCCAGAACGTCAGAAGTTCAGTTTATTGGGAGGGCATGGAAGAATTGGCCCTCAGAAGCGAAAATGGGTACCCTCCCTGTTGCTCGACCGATGCGGCACCGATGCCGCACACCCATCTTTGGTTCACCTTCTGAGGCGGACGTAGCACCGGGCATAGCAAGAATTTCGGCGGCTAGTCCTTCTAAAGTGGAGAGCAACAATTCTTTATCATCACTATGTGGAGCTAAAGGTGGGCGCGCAAAGCGTGCGAGGCATGGCGAGCGAGGATCAGAGATGCCGTCCGCGAAGGAAGCCTCTCCCCCCACGTGCGGAAGCGGATATCCCTGTTTCAAGGACCCATTCCCATTCCCAGTCCCAGATAAGCAGACAGCGGAATAGGGGCGCGAGTCTTGTCCCTAGTCTGTGCTCTCCTTGAGTCCTTGTCTCTTCTATGCCAGATCTCAGGCCGGGCATGCTGATGTTCTACCGAGGCTTGATGGGCGATAAGAGCCAACGCAACCGCCGTCATCTTTGTACCATTACGGACAAAGGCTTGCCGATCAGCCATGCAGTGAAGCACGTTGGCTCCCGTCAGGCTGCGTGCGCTATGCTTTGACCGAGTCGGTGCCGAAGCCCGCTTTCGGCCGATGAACAAGCTGTGGCTTGCGGCTAACTGACACGACGTGACCAACTGCGGTGCGGGTAGGGACAGTGACAACACAAACGACTACATGTTGATGCAAGGGGCGCAAGGCGCAAGTGATGGCTAACAATAACATTTTGTGACGCAGGTTCCAGCAGTAACTCCCAAGAACTTGCTTGACGTTGGAATGCGAGACTGCAATGCAGCCGCGGGCCGCGCCGATGACTTCGGCCCCACTGCGGCCGGAATGAGACGACAGTACTGTACAGTATGGACAACATAAGGCCTCCGTCATCAGTCGTAAACTTGGAAGAAGCTGCCGAGAGCCATCGGTCGTTTTAAGGTTATTTACTTGGCTATCGAAGCTGGGGAAAGCTGGGGGTTTCGGCACGACAAATTCCAAGACTCCACTGCATCACGCCACTTGTGGATTGGGATCAAACACGGACCTGGCAATGCCGCGGTTGATAACAGACGTCTTGCAATATATTCTAGGGAGTAGGGGACATATTCTCTGCGTTTCTGTGCTCCCCAGGAGCCCAGTTACCGAATGGTGTTGCCCTAGGATCGAACAAGAAACTTCAGCGAAGACGCACAAGAAGACATGGAGCTCTAGCCGGCCGAATGCCTCGGATGCTTTGATGGCATCGTTTTTTCTTATTGATACATCTTTGTGATCTTCCATTATGGCATACATATTATCTGACTATATGTTGCAGCTGATGTCCGCCGCCCACGACTCCCAGGTTCAGCCAATATCCAGCAAATGAAGTGGTTCGCGATGACTGGACATGACTGGTATTCGTAATCATGGAAGCCTCATGAAACCAAACACCACCTGGTGACTTGCACGCCGACTTCAAGCGAGAAGAAGCCTCATAGCATGTCATCGTGCGTGACAGTTGAGGGCCGTTGTGGTGTCATTCGAATCAGCAAGAGATTCGCAGACCTAGCAAGTACACAATCCGTATATAACCCTATTTCTTAGTTCAACTTGAACAACATTCTTTAACATTCTCGTCAGGTATCATGTTTTCCCTCCTTGACGCCTCGCAGCCAGGTCTCAAGCAAGACCGTTTCTCAGAACCATAGAATCCCTGCCCGTGAACAGGGTCAGGGCGTCGCATAAGAAAGACACCAGCTGATGACTCACCTCCAGCTGGATAAGGGAACTCATGTAGTGTATGCTCTCCAACGACCAGGTGCTAAAATGACAGTCGCCTCTTTGGGCGGTGTACTATCTCTAATAGTAATTCTGCAAGTCTGAGCCGTTATTGGCTCCGTGTCCGCCCATCGGACGTCCCTGTGACGCCGCGGGACCTCGAGGTGGTTGCTGGTTCCATCCTCCGAACTGGCCTTGGCTGGGACCCGTGGGAGCTGACACAGGGGGGTTGTTCTGGCTGGGTGGCTGGTAGGTATCATCGTAGTCTACCTGTGGACCATAACCGCCCTGCTGGTTCTTGGGTTCGACGTCGTCGAGAGATCGGTAGTTGTAGCCACCTCCTCGACCACGACCTCCTCGGCCTCCCCTCGTGTTGCCTCGGTGGCCGCGGTTGGCACCCCGTCCTCGACCTCCTCGACCGCCCGAGTGGTAGCCCCGGGACTCGTTGCGTCCGCTGTAGTGGCCATGGGGGTTTCTTTGATTCCAATCATCGTCGCCAGTGTGCTTCCGTTTCGCCGCTTTGTTGGCAAACAAGCTCTCATACTCGTCCTCACGCGGATCATCCGCCTCGATGCGTAGAATGACCTTCTCGCCAACGACGGTCTCGAAGGCAAACGACTTGTCGGGTGCCAGAGGTTGCCAGTTCTGAATCTTGCCGGCATCAATCGGCCTGGCTCCTTTCCTCAGTGCCAACACGACGAGCGGACTAGGGTTGTCGGTGTGAAACTTGGCGTGCTGAGGAGTTGGGCGTAGCTGTGCTGCCCAGATACTATTCTCGAAGCAAGCTGTTCCAACGACCTCCCACTTCATCTTGCTGCCCATGCCGCCCACCTTTTCCAGGATGCTCGCAGGGCATGGCCGGGGGCAGATGAGGATGTTGTTGCCGTGGTACTTGAGCTCATGCTGGGGCATGTTTTGGGGTATTTGGGCGAGCTGGATCAGTCGCTTTGTGTCCTCGGGTCCAATCATGTAGCCAGTGAAGAATACAGTTTTCTTAATCCTGAGCCGGTTCTGGCGCAGTTGTGGGGGCTGTTTAGAGACAATTTCGTTATGTATGTTGATCATGTGCTGAATCTCGGCGACCTCGATGACAGGATCGAGAGTCGTTGCGCAGTCGGGCACCTGGACGACTTCGGCGGTCAAGGGCCCTCGTGTTGGCATGACGTTTTGCCTGCGGTTGTACTCGGCGAAGAAATCGCGGAACCCCTTTGTGTGCTTTGGCCGGTCCTCGTACACCCGGATCTCGTCTGCGTTCTTGTACGTCTCCATCAAAGCCTCGAGGAAGAGCTGCTTGAAGTGCATCGTGCTTTGGAATTTCTGGCTTGTCGGACTGACTG
Organism: Fusarium buxicola; assembly: GCA_014899095.1. Taxonomy (NCBI): domain Eukaryota; kingdom Fungi; phylum Ascomycota; class Sordariomycetes; order Hypocreales; family Nectriaceae; genus Fusarium; species Fusarium buxicola. The sequence continues at coordinate 5,723 of JAAVUK010000270.1, forward strand.
CGGGCTTGAGGCCAATCATGTCGAATTCGAGCCCCTTGGCCGTGACCATCTTCCTAATCAGTTCGGCGAACCCACGCTCTGACCGACCGGTGAGTAGAACGCAGAGGGCATCCTTCTGCTTGATGCTCAGCTTGACGAGCTCGACGATCTTGTCGTTCCACCAACCGTCCCATGCCCGTTTTTCCTCGGTGTCGATGCCTTCGCCAGTCGCAGCGAGGATTCGGCTGTCGTGCCACCAGCCACCATTGACAAAGACTTCTTGACTTGACAACGTTCCGATCGTCGGGCCATTCCATAGCTGTGAGTTCGGCAGGGGCGTCTTGAATACTAAGATGAGTTGTTAGGGCGAAAAGTAGATGGATCAAAAACAGGCACTCACGGGTGTTGTCGAAGTCGTAGACATGAAGGGACTTGATCTTATCGATAGCTATACACCAGTCAGCGCCCGTCTGTAGGAGCATGCCTTGAAGAAGACGGAAGAGTTTAGGTTGGCGAACCTGGCAACGGATGATTCAGGACGGACCATCTCCTCAAAGCCGTGATTGTAAATTGCGTCCCGGGGGCAGCGCCATGGTATGCGCTGTAGGCCGAAGCCATGGCGCTCGACACGCTGGGTCTGTGAAAAGGAGCAGCGGCCGCAAGCATGCAACAGGAGGGCCTGTGTCGAGGTCGAGACAAGAGCGTCGATGCAATTGGCGATATTGGGTTTGGTCTTGAGTTTGTCTTCGATGAGGATTTTGTCCTCGATGATGTAGTTGAGGTCCAAGTTTGCTGGCGTTGGTGAATGGGAACCGACAAGCCGCGACGGTGGGGCCCTGCAGCAGCGGCTGCCCGTGCTTGCTGTCCGAGTCGGCTGGCCTGAGGCTTCAGCGCTTCAATAGGCGATAGACGCCGCATCTCCAGGGCCGATTGATGAGAATCAGCCAAATGCCGACTTTTTCAATCAACAGCACAGCACAGCACAGCAATCTACGGAGTAGACTACGAGGCAGAATAGGATCTGCCTTGTTTTTGCATGCAATGTGAGAGTTGCCAGAAACGGCCAATTACTTCTTCTTTACCCCTCACGATTGGCATTTACGTATTTCCTTCCGCCTGACCGTGAGACTCTCTGTCTCTCCAGCAAGTTAACAACCTCCCTCGCTCCCGCTCGCTCAACATGGCGTCGTCTAGCGCCATTCGCTTCGTCACAGGCACCAAAAAGTCCCCTCTCGGCTCCCTGCATCTTCAGCTTCGTGTCAAGCCGGGAGCCAGCAAGAATCGCGAGGGCGTCCTTGCTGTTACGGATGATGCAATTGAGTTGTGCGTCGCTGCTCAGGCTCGGGAGGGAGAGGCCAATAAGGCTGTGGTCCAGGTTCTCAGCTCTATCTTGGGCGTACCGAAGTCTAGTCTCCAGTTGACCCATGGTCTCAAGTCACGCGATAAAACGGTTGTGCTCGAGGGGTTCAAAGGTGACGGCCAAGAATATGCGAAAAGTGTACGGGAGATATTGGATAAGGCTACAGAGGAATGATGGACCTTGATACCGCTGTTCACCAAGAATCAGGAAACGGGAACGACCTGACTATACATTACGTTACGTTACGGTGATTCAAAGAATGCTGGCCTTTTATACCGAGTAAGTTTAGGAGAAATTCTGGCATAAATAACCATTCCCGCGAGACCCTGTTTTCCAAGGTTCGTGCCCGCCCGAACTGTTACTGCGGCGGTCCCGGGTGCCTTTGGGTCCAGGCTGGCTGGGCGAGAGTGTTGAAATTGACAGTCTCCGAGGTATCGAGGCGAGCGTCGATGTTGACCATCTCCTGCTAAATCGTATTGGCTGGGTTGGTGTCCAATCAACGGCGTCATGATATTGCTGTATAGTACTAGTTTTAGATGAAACTTCCAACGATCACAAACAAGCCCCGTTGGCTCAGTGGTAAAGCGTATCACTAGTAATGATAAGATCACTGGTTCGATTCCAGTACGGGGCATGTGATACAGAAACGAGCTTCTTCGGAACTCAACTTTTTGATTTGGTTTGATTCTTTCTCCAAAAATGAAGATTGTGATCTATGCAATGTTTTTTTTGGTGTTGCGGGTGTGGCTGTGGGTGGTGCATGCGCATCATCTATTCAGTTCCGAGTTGTCGGGACTCGGTATTCGGCAATCTCAGCGTTGATGGCGACGAGAAATGGAATACGATATAGGGCTGTGGGAACTTGAGCCCGTCGGTCAATGGTTTCGACCGTGACTCTGTTGCATTATCCTTTGTTTGTGAATCAACTCCTGGTCCATACAGTATACAATCATTGGGAGCGTTTCCTTTCAACCCACATGACCAACATGTTTCAACCAAGTGCCTGACCGGGTACGATATGCAAGCCCCAAGCCCACGAACTCGTATGCCATTTTAAATTGCCGTATTCAAATCCATCTTTCCCATCAAGATCGTGATCGTCGCATATGTTTTCGATCGATCAGAGGCCAAGCTATCCTGGACCTTGTCTGGCGATAAGATGGAGCCGAGTTACTGTAATGGGCCTAGATGACTGGAGACTCGTGTTGCATACAGATACTTTTCGGCACTTGAACAGCGAATAGGGCGGGATGTTGAAACTCTGAAGTCGAATGCCTAAAGCAGCATAGACAACACTGGCCTTCAAGAGTCTCCTGTCAGGACAACTGCAATAATGCTCACATATCCTCAAATAGAGAGAGAGAGAGATACCGACATGGCGTTTCCACGTATGCTATTCGCTTATCGGCGTGCCAAAGTGGGATATCAAGACCTCCCAGCCAGTTCGAGTCCAGAAGATCGACAACACCCTCTACCCTTCTAGGACGCAGATCACTCTCTCTTTTCACCCCGATATGCCCACGCCGGTCCCCTCCCTATACAGCAGACCCCGCACCAGATGCCCTTGCAGTGCTGAACATCCACGAGAAGCGAGCCTCCACAACGGCGAGGGGTGTTTTCACCAGCCTCACCCAAGTCTCTTTGGCGCCCTCGACGCTGGAAGTGACTCTGCTGTGGCTGAATTGCCTCAAATTGCCGGAACAGGAACCTTGGTCAACGAATTCGTGGATGCCATTGGCGGTTGACGCAGACTGCAAGAGCGCGGGAAGCTGCCCTGCGAGGTAAATCATCTCTGCCTTCTCTGCGATGCGAGGCTTTGGCAACTTTGCCGAGACCCAAGGCGAGGCGGAGCATCGCAGCGCGTTCCGCTTCCGACGCCTGTTGCGGAACGCTCCAGCCCTTCTCATCGACCTCCGCACGCCTCACGAAAGTCATCAAACGGATCCTCGCGAGTAAATGGCTTCTCGCAACTTGCGCCGCCTCCACGCCGAGACCTTGACGAGCCCGACGATCCCCAGGCTAACCACAAGCCCAGCGTAATTAAACGACACCCAATGATGGACCACGTTCCGGCCACTGATAGAGAGTGACTTCTGATAGGGAGTGACTTGTGGCTCGAGACCTGTGGCTCGAGACTCGCCGATCCCCCTCATTGCCACAGCACACATGCACACGCCCTCGAAGGCCTCAAGGTTCTTTCTTCATCATTTGAGGCTGGAGCCAGTCAGCGTTCGGCAAACCCTTGCGTCGTTTCATTCAAACGTCTTTATCGACGCAACATCGCCACAGAACGACCCTGTGTGGCTCATGGCGTTTCTTTCGTGGCGAGAGCTGCTGGAGCTGGAGCTGGAGCTGGAGACGGAGACGTAGCACACAACCGTGCCACATGGTCCGGAACCAGACCCCCCAATGTCTCAGCCGGGCCGTTAACGTAAACGACCCTCGCCGAGCTGAGGGTTCCAGTGGCCTGCAGACCGACTCACAGACTCACAGAGGGGAGGGAAAGGAATCAGAATTGCGTGCCCGTCGATCCCCTGAGGCGCGAGCTCGACCTCGACCTTCGATTGTGGCTAGTGACGACGGGTTACACCATCATGACCCACCCATCGGGAACCGCCATGCGCCGAGAACCTCAGCACCACGAAAAGGACCGTGATCATGACGGCGGGAAGATGTTACCGAATTGAGATGAGAGTTTCATCAAGATCGAACGAGCTGAGAACGGAACTCTCGGCTGCCGCTGCATGAGCTGGGCCATGCGATCGACGATGATGATTGATACGTGTTAGTTCAATGCCGCCAATTCCGTGCCCAGAGGTCGGTTGGACCCGACGTCGCCAAGCCAAGCCAAGCGCCGAACAAGCAGCCAATATTCAGTTCGATCTACCGAGTAACAGATCGCATGAATATTGGATATCTCGATCGTGGGTAGACTCGGTGAGCGCTGCTACTACTGTACGTACAGTCATGATACCACAACAAGCGCCTTGAACCCCACACCAGACAACGCATCGCAGATTGGAACAAACAAAACGAGCAAATCACAGAGGCAAACGCGCAAAATGCCCGTCGCGTATGAAACATGGCTAAGACGTCAACATCCTGAACCATCCTTCCTAACCGAGCAGAGCTGGACAGGACAACTCACGAGCCACAACGTTAAAACACATCCCGTCCACGATGCAACCCAAGACAGACACAGCCACAATCCCCAGCGACAGCGACGCGCAAGCCTCCTCGCCACAGGTGGCTAAGCTCGGCCCTTGGTCCAGATGTTCGTGGTTCCGGTCACCCGCTCTGTGCTCTTGGCGTAGCTGTACATTGCATCAGCCACGCCTTTGGGGTGCCGATGCTCTCGGAAGACGGCCCTACGACCCTTAGTTGGCGAGGATACAGCAGATGGCCCATGTTACGGTTCGCATAATGAACGCTGTACGGAGTAAGTACTCTCTCCAGGACGATATCTCCCGTTTGATTATAGTCTCGGCCCAGTGCCACAGAGTCAGACCTCTACTGCCTACGCACGTATGCTGCGATTCCTGTAATATTTGACGCCCAGAGCTGTCGAATCGAAAGCTCCGGCGCACGGGGCTTGTCTCCTTTAATTCCTGAAGGGTACCGAGTATAAACCTTATTTGAGGCGTCTTGACGATGCACTAGCCACGCAAGATAGCCTGGGATCGAAGAAAGGTCATTCGTCATCCATCTAACCATGGCGCCATTCTCGACGACACTAGTCCGGTAGCGAATAGCGGCCGTTGAGTGTCAAGTTGGGCCGCCACTTGGACAAAGACACTCGGACTGTTTGTGGGGCTTAATCTCCTAATGCTCACACAATATTCCCATAGCTGAAGTTGAGCTTGAATGGCACAACTGTGAACTTCTTCCCCGTGGTTCGTGGAAGCTCATGTCAGTCAAGGCTAAATGTTTTCTTTGGACATCTTCAACAAGTATGGGTATTGTATATGGCAGAGTATGTACACGTCGTGTCTCCAAGAACAACATTAATACTCCATTCCGTTTCCTCATCCCATGCCTGTCAACATTACTTCGTGAGTTCCCATTTTCGTGTACTTCGGGACTGGTGTGCGATTGTGTTGTAGCGTGGTGCATATACGCGTGCGTGTGTTCTCGGATGTAATCAAGATCAAGTATTATCGTGGTAAGTGATGTTGTTGCATGGCATTGGTCTTTGATTTGACAAGACAAATGAGAATAGCGCTCACCAAATTGGCCAAGGAAGGTATCGATGAGTGGCCAGATGGTTGCAGTTGATAAAGGGGAAAAGAAAGGGGTAACAATCCGTGGTGGATGCGCTCGTTCGCTGCTGCTGCTCCTTGGACTAGCAGTCGCCACAGTATCGTCCCATCCCGGCATCTTTGCTGGGACCGCCCAACTGATTCGAAAGTGATGCATGTCGGTCGACCAGCCGGGTGTAGTTTGTCGTAGAATCCGGGGTTGAGGCCGCCAGCCTCAGAGTACTGAACGCCGCCCCCCCATTTCGCCTCAGTGCCTATCCTGCCACCCAACTCTTCGTTCCTCGTGTATTGAACCAAGGCACCAACAGAGAAGAATCGAAACCCCAGAGCAGACACTGGCGTCCACCCAGTGTGCCCATAAAAAAAAAAAAAGAAAAACCGGTGGTATCATTTTTGAACAAAAAAAAAGGAAGAAGAAGAGTCGTCAACGCCTCCAGAGCCAACAATCCCTTGCGTGTATGTATGCGATCGTGAGCCCAACCTGGTGACAGGCTGGGGGAACCAAGTAAAACAGTGCAATCCCCAGTCTAGACCCAAGTCTTCTCCTTGCTGCAAACCGTCATACAGAAAATCGAGCAGAAAAAGTATTAAAAAACGAAGCGGAGAATGAAACCGCTTGTTAGCTTGTCGCTGGTAGGCTCTGGAGCCTCTTCGGCCGAATCGACGGCCATTTCCCATTCCTTCTTTACTGCTGCAGGTTGTCCAGCGACTTCTTCAATTTCGAGGGTCATGTCCTGACCCTCCTTAAGCTCTCGCACAACGTCGTCGTCCATCTCCACCTCTAGCCCGTTCTGAATTGAATGAATCGTACGGAGGATTCGGGACGAGTCGAAGCCCCACTTGGCTGCAATCCTGTTATTCAACTCCTGGAGCGAACGTTGCATCAAATAGATAGCCCGGTGATAATCTGGCTTTCCGGATTCGTTTTGGGTCTGGCGCAGAACATAGAAGCATGCGACGGGCTTAGGGGTTCGTTCTTGAGGGGGCCGGTAAGACGGATCAACGCCCAAGGCCTCGATCCATCCGCTGAGGCTACCCTCATCATCGCCTTTGTTGATTTTGGTGGGTTGTTCCGAACCTTTGCGTGATATGTTGACCCCCGCTACTGAGTCGAAGTTCTGCCATTGGCCACCAGGACCGATGTTAGAGGCCTGGGACGCTAGAGAAAGTGAGCTAGGCGAGGGGGAAATCATGGAAGCCGCGACAGAGCTTTGACCACTTCTGACCTGCCAGTTGGGACCTTCGCGGCCCTCAGGTTTAGTCAGGGGCGAGACGTCTCCCGGAAGTGATACGGGGTGCAAATCAGGGTCATCCTGTTCCTCGCCACGGAGAAAGAGGACACTGACAGGTCGAGTGCTAGTGAACATGTCCTGCAGAGTCTGGAGTTTGAAGTGCAAATCTTCTTCCATGGATACTCTTCCACCGTTGCCGCCAGCGGAGCTGGCTGAGGACATAGACCAGGTTCTCTTGTGCTTTTGCACTTTGCCGGGACGTTGCGCATCTCCCACTTTTGCGACACCGCTTGAGCGCTTCCGCTTGCCGAAATCCTTTAGTCCACTCTCAGCTTGAGCAATTTGCTGCTTGAGCTTGTCGATGGACTTTTTGACGTGTGCGACGTCATTCGAAAGCTTTCTTTCCGCTCCATGGTCACGGAAGAGCTTGACCTTGCAAAAACAAACATCAGGATTCGCATCCGCGGCTGGCTGTGAGGGATCGCAGGGGATAGGGTGAGTCTTCGCGCAGAGCCTCACGGGAATACCCTTTACGCCCTTCGAGTGGCTGAAGTCGGTAGAGAGAAAGTTAAAACGGACCGCAATGTTGACCTCGGGAGGACCGTTGATTCCGGGGGTCCAGGTGACGCAGAAGCCATCGAAGGAGGAAGACTCAAGCTCCACACGTGTCCTCTTATCGTCTCCTTCAGCTGGTTGCCCTGCCTCAACATACTCAACTGCCTGGAGCTTTCCGCCTCTTTGGTGCGCCTCGTTGGTGCCTCTACCTTCTTTCCACAGGCCCCAGCAAACTCCTGGCCGTTGTCGCTGTTGCTCGTCCTCAAAAGAAACACGCACAAAAGTGCGATATTTGGTGCCGGGTGCAACGGGCATAGTGGCATTGGTGTCAGCCACGGATAGTGAGTATGCTTGTCCCTTGTTGAGGTAGGTGACCGGGATTTCGTCGGCATGCTTGATCATGGCCGTGGGGGCATTGAGCGTCGAGTGAAATCGAAATTTTTCGGCCGAGGGAGGAAGTGGATGAGACATTAGACCACCGGAGAATTGGCGTGACTGCAGACCAACCATGGGGTTGGACTTCTGAAGAGCGACGCCGATGGATGACACACGCTCTTCAGAAGGATCCGAGTCCATCGGTGAACCATCCTGATCCATGGTCTCATAACCAGTGTCGTGGTGGAGAAAACTAGACGGCGCAAATGCCTGCTGGGGCGGCGGCGCTTGAATAAATGGGTTAAAGTGGTGAAATTGATGCGGTTGCAAGGCCTGGAAACCCGCCATGTCCATGGCTCCTTGGTTTGAGCCAGAATGCATCACCTCTCCCGACGTTGGCATAGACAATGGCGTATTGAGGCCCATGCCCAACCCCATTGTCGGGGTGTGAAGATCGCCAGCTTGAGGGTGGAATAGGGTGTTGGTGCCCCCAGGCGTGGGCGTGTAGTAACCGGGCTGCGCATTGGCAAAGTTGGCGAAGGACATAGAGTTGGGATCTAGAAGCGAAGGAGTAAACCTCCAAGGGTCATTTGTCGCCCGAGGAGTCGGGTCTTGATCGCGAAATGCATCGTGATTAATGCCCTGGTTCCTGTTATAGGTTCGGTTAGCAACCCTGCCTGGGGGATTCAAAACGCAATATTGAGTTGAGATGTTGCGCGAGGAACTTTGGCGGGAGCTGAGACCATCGCAACTGCAGTCCACAGTCGCAGGACATAAAAGACGTACCTTTCAACCAAGGACCCGCTGTTATTGTCGGCATCAGCGGTCTGCGATATACCTGGTGCGGCGGACGAAGTGCTGACTACTGCGACTTCGGGGAACTGCTGTCGGAAGTTGGCTAGCAAGTCATCCCCCGGCTTCTGAGAGCTTGTTCTGAAGAAAAGTGGCATGTTAGCATGTTGCGAGACAAGCAGGATAGTGACATATGAATTGCAGAGACGCTCAAGGTTGCGCCTGGGGATCGCAAGGGCGCGCGGAGCTGGCACGATGCTATGTTGCGTACCTTTGTCGGAACATATCGAGATGGGCGTAGCCAGGCCGTCCCTTGACAGCAGCGATGCCCTATGGTTCTCAGCGCGGTGAGAAGAAGAGCGTCTTCCGGGTCGGATGATAGATGATATCGCTGTCTCGCGATAATCACTGGTGTGCGCAAAGGTTGAAGAGAAACGCCCGGGTCAGTCACCGGTGCTGTTCATTGATTGTAAAAGATGCGGGCTGTAGAGTGTTGTGAGGGCGGGTTGTGGACAGCGGGATGGCTTGCGTTGCTGGCCGAAGTAAGAAGCGCTATTCGCGGGAAGCCGTTGGATGCGTTGTAACAGCGAAGAGGGTTTAAGCAATGAGCCAGCTGTTCTGAGCGAGTGGTGACAGACGGCGACGGAGTATCGCGAGGCAGAGAGTAAGTAAAATAGAAAACGGAGAAGAGGTGCGTGAAGTCGTGGGAGATGCTAGCGGGTGGTGTAGGTAGTAATTGGGAAGGGTCAGGTAAGCTAGAGAAGGTAAGGGTATATTGGAGGATGTGGTGGGGACCTGTCGCCAGTCCCGCTGAAGCACGAGGTGGGTGAACAGACTCGATGGAGAACGAGGATCTGACTTTGAAGTCGCCGTGTACCTCGTACCCAAGTCCCAAGCCCGGGGCGCCGAGGCGGTGTCGTGGATCGAGTGGATGAAGTGGATGTGGTGAGGGTGGGAGACGAGAGTGGCGTGTATGCAGAGACGAGATGTGCCTGTGCCGCACCGCTTCGTGCTTTGTGCCAGACGCCAGGGAGTGGTGCGATGGCGATGAGACCGCCGAGATGTGAGATGTTTGTTGTTTGGAGCTGAAGGGCGAAGGCTAATAATGATGCTGTTCCAGGCGCCTTCTGATGTCGCCTGTTGTCGTTGAGATGGGAGGGCGGAATTTGGGCTCAAGGCCCAAGAAAAAAAGACGTTGGAAACGGGGAATATCGTCCAAGGCTCCCGAAGATAGGTAGCCAGCCACCAGAGGTCTCAGCGATGACTTGTGTGTGTTATGCAGATAGAGGTGTTCCAAAGGTGGAGGAGGAAGTTGGGGGCAAAAATAGCTTGCCCGTAGTGCCGGGATGCCGCCTAGGTACCTACTGTAGGAGAGATGGATGAAATGGTTCTTTGTCGGGCTTCTGCGAAATCCCGTCTTGTTCGTGGGCTCTCTGGTTTGCAATATCCGTATCCGTACCGTACCTCGCAGCGATATATCGTACACAATATTATCGTTTGGGAGGCCTGCGCTGAGGCGTGTTCTTGTACGCTGCCCGCCGAAGTAACCCTCTCTGGGTGATGGACTGTTTTGTTGCTCACCACTGCACGTAGTAGAGTCAGAAGGACATCCCTCCATCCATCGATTCTCGGGAGCCTGTGGGGTCATAATGATGGAGGCAAACGAGCAAGGGGGGACCCTGACCCTAGCAGTCTTCTCATCCGCTAGGGTCTAGGGTCGGCGGGCTACCAGAATCCCTGTGCTGCTGCCCAGGTGGGGAGACAGAAGGAGGAAGAGGCTCGTCGATATCGAAAATTGTTAGTGCTGGACAAACGGGGACAAACGGTGATGGGGCTTTTCGCCTCCGGCGGTTACGGCGACGCCCCTTCTCAATCTCTCATCTCTCGCTCTCCCTGCTTGATTCGACGAGGCATGTGGCTTGTGAGGTTTGTGACAAGGGGGAGCGACTAGCGGGCATGGCGAATGGAGAACAGCGCTGTGGACGGTGAAACTCCGGTGTCGCTCAGTGGGTGCACGATTTTGAGTTGATGGTATCCACGAGTCCATGAGTCTTTGCAGCCGAGGCGTGAGCCACACTTCCTTCTATGAGGAACTGCCCCCAGAAACCCGCCCTTTCCCCGGGCGGCCTTCACTGTTGTTCTTCCCTCAGAGCATCGCATCTCAGTGGCCCCAGCGGTAACCCTTACGCAGGAACGCCAGCGTCGTTGGGATGTGGAGGCCCCGAGCCCACATTGAAGCGCTAGCTGGATCGGATCTTTCCTTTGCAATCGGTTCTCAGCCCAAGAGCACCCTTCTGGCAATCGGCTGCCGAGCCCAAAAATCACCCCTCATCGAAAGTTGCATTTGCCAGGTGCCTGCTCGTCCTTTGGGGGGACGGGGAAGGGATTGAACCATTGTTTGAGACTTTTCAAGCGCCACGGCCGACTGGCTCATACGGCTCCTCACACTCTAGATGCCCAGGAGATTAACACAAGAGAGCCAATGACAACCGTCCAACAAGGAAAGAAAGAGAAGAAAAAAATCCCCTCCATTCTCATTCTCGTCCTCATCCTCAAACAGCGTGATGGAAGGGAAGCCTCATCTCCCGCTTCCCGCCGCGATGCGCTGGTGCTCCATGCGCTGTGCTGCCGCTGCCGCCACCACCTGTCCCCACTGCTGCCTCCATGATCTTCCTTTCTCATTGGTCCGGTGTCATCCCTTCCAGCAGCGGGCGCGCGCCAGAAGCATGAGCATCAGCATGGCATCCGTTTTGGCATGGCATGGCGGCATGACGGGTGAGAACGCACCCGTCCCTCTCATCTGCATCCACGGACCGAAAAATGACCTCTGTCTCTGGGCCTTCCCCTTTGGGGCCAGCCACCTGACCAGGGCTGTCATTCACCATGACATCCCATGGCCTATGGCAAGATCTTTGCCCTGGGTGGGCTTGTTCTGCCGCTCGAAAGGGGGAGCACGACTGTTTTCTGTCACCACAAAACCACCAAAATGTGACACTCCTCAGGCCGAAATCGACTTGCTCTCCGTGTGGCTGTGCTGGGTCTTTTCTCCCTGCTAATGACACCCATCAAATTACTTTGCTCATGCAGAGCGCGCTTGTCCATGCCGCTCCCGAACTGCCCGAATCAAAGAATTGACCTAGCGCCGCCGAGGATACTAGCCTCTAGGTAATGTACTGTATCTTCTAGAGCTTACCCGTCTGCTGGCTTCAATGAGAAGGGACCTACGCCGTCACAATCGAACCATTTCCCCTAACCGCTTGTCCCAATCCAGATTGACCTGGCGACGTTGGGAATGAATGCGCTTAGTGAGAGCCATAGAAGCGGTCGCCGAGGTCCATCCTCCAGCACTATTAATGTTGTTCTACAGTAGCTTTTGCCGCCATTTTCAGTCAGAGATCTTCACTATCCGCGCCAGATTGAGTGTGACATGGGGTGCTTTGCATGCGAGCGTTCGGGTGTTGTTCTTCCCATGTATCTGTACTCTGTACGGGTATCCCCAGACTGTTGACCTGTCTAATCAACCCTCGAGCGATAGTATGGCTCCAGACACAGCCTCATAATAAGAGGCGACTTAATGACGAAGCCACAAGTGAGGTCGGATCTAGCCAGGGAGGATCATGGAACTTTCTTCCCAGTGCCCAACGTTCTCCCATCCAGAGCGTTCTAAGTTGTGTCGATCAGCTTTGTAGCCATTTTTATCTCGCCGATCACTTCAATATGTGGCTTGGCATGTGGCTAATCTACATGTGTGGCTTGTCGCGTGGCTTGTGTTGCGTGGCTTGTCGCCCCTTCCATCTGCCGTCCTTACGTCGTGGTGAGGGCTGCCAAAGCTGTCACTCCCTGATATGAAACCTTTTCCTTTCAATCATCAACTTCTCGTCATAATAATTGTTATTACCCGTCATGGTCTATCACTATTCCTTTGAGCTGGTGGCCAATTTCCACATCTTCGACCTCCCCCCCTTCCCGTAAATGGCACCTTGTCACGGATAAGCAACTCCATTTGGAGCCTGAGCCGCATCAGCTTATACCGATCCGACCGACTCTGTCAATAAAGAGCAAGCAGCTTTAGTACGAGAAAACGCAGTCAAAAGCGTAACCGTCGCTCGACTCTGCATCGGTTTTCGTCTTTCGAACTACATGTCAGACCAGAGTCGGTTCAACGATCTCAAGCACAGTGTTGTCAAGCAATCAAATGCCAGTCTGGAGAAGACCACGCCACATCAAGCTATCAAATGTTTGAAACAAATCAGAAAGCCCCAGGTTGGCTATGAGAAAATTCAGTACGTCCCAAAAAGTACAACACATATGTCGGGTTTCTGACAAGTTCTCTCGCAGGTACACCCCAGAGAGCACAAGAACTAGCCCCTCTTGGCCCGGCCTCTCTACTGCGGACTCAGGGCGGCTATACAGTACCATATTGCCTAGCAGAGCTTGCGGTCTTCCAATTGGTGTCGCCTGCTTGAAATCCCCTTTGCTTTTTGACAAGCTGAGCATTGACATCGAGTCTCTGCTGAACTCCATCCCCAAGAGCGGTGATGGTGCTGCACTTTACCAGGGCAACCCCTGCCAGGGCCCATCTGGGACCATCTCGGGGGGTAACCTAATCCCGGTCAAGTCCCATGGCACAAGAGAATTGCACGTTCGGCTTGTACAACGACGGACGGATGCAGGCCCGTGCCGCTGTGAGGCTTGTGCGAAAGACGGCTTCTCTTGAACGGGGAGATGCATTGAGCCAAGGGTGCAGAATTTCTATTACTACGTATCGCCGATGGATGTTTGGCACTGGGTCCAAGCCCAAGCACTGAGTTCCGGACCTTGACCGGCAAGCTCTTCCCCGGCCCATGCTGTTCAGTCCCGATAATACTGATGATGACTTCCATTTCAGCTACGTCACGCTATGGGCTGGAGAAAGCTCAGCTGCAGGCACAGCTGTTGTTGTGCCCCATTACCTGATTGTTTCGACTATCACCGCTTATCGGGGACTATGGGAATTCTCTAGCCTTGTTCACATATTCCGGCCCTCTGCTTCAGCCTGCTACCACGCATAGAGGGGCAGTTGCGACCTGGGCATCGCAGCTAGCATCTACGATAAACTTGTGGCTGGTGACCCGAAAGGGCTGTCGGCCCTGCAGGTGTGAACACCATACCGTCTTCGGGTGGATTAGCGCGCCATGTAACGCTTTCCCCTCGCGCCCGACCTGGACGGCAATTTGCTTGAAAGGTTCATCTATGATCACCTCTTTTTGGCTAGAGGACCGGCAGCAGTTTGAGAATCGAACTTTGTTTCTTTGTCATGGCTGACCAGACCTTAACGGGTCTCGTTATGCCATATTGCGGACACGCAGGGTATTGCTCGTTGGTTCACGACGTCCAGACTCCGAGCTGGATCGCGTGAAGCCTCAGATGCATTGTCACTCAACCACCCCACAGATGACAACTGGCTCGTGATGACCTGCAAAGTTGGGGGGTGGCCAGCTTGAGACAGCCGCACTTCAGCCCTGTTTCACGGCACGGTCTGAGGTTACGGGCAGTTGCTGAGTACTCAACCGCTGTGAAGTGAAAGCTGTTGACCGCCCCAAGCTGAAGCTTCATTCACTGGCGGCTCGGTCAGACGCGCGACACACTCTTGCCGCGAGTTCTAGGAGTACCCTGGTCAATACTCGAGCGGACATGACACCAATCTCGTCGCGTTGCATGTGGGCTCGTATCTCCATCACGAGAGCCGGAGTTCCAGCCACACTACAACAGCAGAGCTATTTGATGTCATAGCCGCTATACTGAATCCTTCCACGTCAGTCCATGGATGCCCACGAGGCTGAAACCCTTGAAGGCTGCCCACCTTTCCGAGCTCTGGACCCATACGGAATGGCGCTCGAGTGTTTAAGGAACGAGAGTACGGAGTACTTGCAAGGGTTCATGCAGACCTAAGAAACAATAACAATGACCGCACAGAAACCGCATCAGGGCTAGAAGCTGTCGACGTGGCATCCCTCTGTCCCGCGGTGTGCTCTATGCCCCAACTGTACAATTCTGAAACAGAAGGACGCGATCTGAGTTCCCGATGGGGCAAATCCACAACGAATACTGCGACGATGTGAAACGACTGTACCCGTCACCCCGCTCGCTGGCGTCCTCGCGTGGTGGATGGCTATCACGAACAGAAAAGTCTTGGAGGCTTTGACGTCATTCTTATGGGAGCACATTCTCGTCAAGGCCAACCAAGCCAATTGCAGCGATAGCAAGGGTCAGCACCATAACAGTCGGTTTTACGACCTTTTTGGCGCTCCCCGGTTGTGAACGTCGATGCGGACCAATTGGGTGGAAGTTTACCAGAGCTCTTGGAAAACGGCAAGACGGTATTTACACGCCGTCTCTCTCTCCGCTATAGTCAGGGTAGTCGCAATCATGGAAACCTGCATACAAACGCAGATGTGTCGGACCCATACCCGCGGCGCGGTTCTTCAGGCCCTTGTCACACTCGCGTCTGGGCAATAAGACATCCCGTTACTTCCGGCTCATTCATCGGCAGGAACGCCTATTACGGAAGTATAGGCCCTACGTTAATCCTACCGGGATTCATCGCACCCTGTAAGCCAGGGTTTATTGCGACCCTGTGATGAGCTCCTGGCGCCTGCGAACCCTTATTCCGGACGACCGCACTTTGTTCGATTAGGCTCAAGATTACGACCTCATGTCTGACGGTCAAGAGACGCCCTGGGTCTGGGGAGGCCTATAGTCGAGTTGCTATTCAACATTTATGGTTGGAAAGGCGGTTGCCATCTGTGCCGCGGAGAACTCAGACTACCACAGGGAGGGGGGGATATTTAGACTGACGAGGTCGGTCGATCCTTACAGGTCCTTCGCATCGTGCTGTTGAAGAGGCAAGCACTTGTCCCACGGCTCCAACACAACCTTGTTCGTTCATGGTGGTGCTCTTCACAAAGGGGGATTCAATGGTGATAGTTCCCGTCAGCCTTTTGTCCTCGTGCATGCCCAGTATCCGCATGCTGCAGTTGAAGACACACCCCTCCCCCTCGCCGTCTTAGTACTTTGCTCAGGTACAGCACTATCGTCGCAGACAAGAGGTTAGCGACAATATCGTCTCTTCAACGACTTGCGTTCGCCGCCCTCGTATTGCAAGCGAGGGAAATCTCGACAACCATACCGCTACAGTTAATGAGAACTCATGATCTTCCAAGGGGCCTTTTTCAGGGTCTTCTTCCAGAAGCTCTTGATACCACAGGACTCAGACTTTGGCTGGGACTGTCATGCCTAACACGGCACCTCTTTGGATGATCTTTGGATGATCACTACATCATCGCACGCCCTACCCATGCGCCTCTGCCATCCTTTCTGCACCAATTCAGCAACATGACGTGAATTGCCTTTTGCAGAACCCCTCTTCCCCACGTTGCCTGTTCCTGATCTGTCTTACCCCCGTTAGGGTTGCGAGGCTTGTGGTGAGGCGGGCTGATCGTTGCTATGATGGGTATGCCAACGCCGGCAAGCGATGGCGCGTCGTCGGTGAGGCAAGCGGCGATGATCAAGATAAGGGACGAAGATCAAATATTTTTGGAACTTCTATTTTTTCTCGAACGCGACGATCCCTGTGGGGATGTGCTTCGGGGTCATCCGGTGAGGGTTGCGGTGAGTTTGGTCATAGTTGCATGGATTGCCTACAACCTTAACGAGAAACTCGGCCATGCTACCACAACGACGGATTCTCTGTAGCCGAGAATATATTGAGTTGGATACTATTATAGTGCAAGGTAAGATGTGCGCTGAATACGAGGATATAGTGCAGCTGAATTGCCGTTTTGGGCAGATGATACGGCTTCACGGTCTTCCCCGAGAATGATAGACACTATTGTTCCTCAAGATAAGGTTGTCACGGGTTATTTCTCTGTAAGGGACACCGAAACTGCAACTGATTACTATTTACGTCTTCGTTAGGTTTAACGGCGGCCATACACTATCGTAAAGTGGACTATCAATGCCATCCTGCTGTCCGGTCCTAGGGAGTCAAACCAAAGAACTCGATGCTCGAATTGACGCTAGACGTCGATACGTCTGATTTTCTCCTATATGCATAAGGCTAGGGAAGCAAAAATGGTGGCCAGAAGGTGTTCACAAACCTCGCAAGTACCGTAGTTGAGTGCAGCTAAGATAGCCACACTTAAGTATCGGTACTATTCTTCTCGGCTCATCCACTTCGCATGTCCAGTCAAGCATCGTTAGTTAGATTCAAGAGTACTGTTTTCATTGTGACCACTGGGTGATACTTGCTGGAGTAATTGCCCCTGAGTTCATGGCCTCGGCTAACCTTTCAACCGGGTGATATTGTAGTCTACATCATCTCCTGTCACCAATATGCCAGCGGCTAAACAGCTGTCGACTCGCATAGTAGATATAAGTAATCTCCGCGGTAAATCCCAAAGTAATATATCTACTCTGGGCTAACGATCATTGGATCTTCTCGACCGTGGAACGGAAATGTGTGCTCGTCCCCCAGTAACCTTGTGTCGTCGGCGGCGTAGTAAGAGATTACCCACCAATGACACTAGTAGGTCTCTAGTTGATGCCAAATGCCTCGCAGAAAAGACGCCCATCTTCATGCTTGCGATGTACGCAAATGTGTCCGTCTAATGTTTCTCGTCCGTCGGTTATTGGTCTTGCATGGCATGGGGCTTGATCCTGCATACGTTGAACCTGAACTTGAAGGCATATGAGAAATGAGAAGATGGCAGACAGATGAGAGATTCTCAAACTAAAGTATCTATAACTGCGAAGCTCGATGATTTGCGGGACTGGGAATGCCAATGTCTAGAAATTCGGTTTATTTGCCTACGTCAACTTGCAAAGAACATACCTTTACAGTTCATGGAACCAGGCGCTCTAACTTTCCACCGGCGGTGATGTGATATAAGGCTGCGGTCTCAGCTCTCGTCGAGTTGATGCTAACTTTAGAGCCAGACACCGCGGGTACCAACCAAGGAAGGGCCTTGCACTGAAAACTAGCCGTTTTGTATTAAGCTGGGCACGGAAGCCTTAATAACTGCACGAGTTCCCGTCTCGTCTTTTTTCAATCCCGGTTCATTCTTGATAGTAACCAGAGACATGGAAGAACAAGAATAGTTTCGGGTTCGGTCCTTCAGACAACTTAAAGAGTCGCCCTTCTGCCAGTAAGTCACTCTGTCGTATATCGGAGGGTCGATATCAGCGGCTGACGAGGGCACATGGAAAACCAACACTTTGGATGCCAACTCTCCTCTCGGGGGCTTGAGTAAATCACAAGCAGTATAATACTTTGATCGTAGTTAAGAGGTCAAAATCATAAACTGGGATGCTGACTCCTGCTTTGTGAATTAACAAGACTCCTCGAAGCATGTGCTAACAGTCCGATGGGTAGCTAAAAGCACTGCCCATTAAAGAGAGCTGGCATAAAGAATAGTGTTAGTGATACCTATCATAAAGTGCCCAGTATGGTTAGGGGAGCATCTTATAATCCTCCCAAGCATACAGTGACATTATAGCCCTCGCGAAAACGTAACTGAGGTAGCTCGTATGAACAATCCTCAGGAGACAATGACCTCACGTCCAAGATTCTACGGTCATGGAGTTAAGATAACTGGAGACTCTGAATCATATTACTTTGTTCTTTTAAACTCCACTATCCTTGCAGACAGATATAAAACCATTCGTCTATTCATCATCATCGCTGTCATCCTCATCGTCCTCCTCCTCCGCATTCTCCAACCACTCAACCAGCACCCGGCACTTCTCCTTCAGCGCCGCCATGTCTTCTCCGTCACCAGCACGCTCATCCCCCCACCAGCCTAGAATGCCTTCTTCCTCAAGGATGTCAAGCGCGTACAGCTGCTGCAAGAGAGCGGCGAGGAGTATGCCAATGCGGGACTGGTCAGGTCCGTGTGAGTGCACGAGGGCCTTTTGTAGCGCGAGAATGAACTCGACCTGCTCAGCTTCGTTGTTGTCCTCCTCGCCGGCGATGCCGACCTCGTCAATGAACTTGGTTGCGCCGCGACGGGCCGTAAGGGCCCGCCCGGCGGCCTTGCTGGGCTCGAGGGCGCCGTGCTCGGGGGTGAGGAGCTCGACAGCGCGGCGGGCAAAGGCGGTGGCGACAGCGCGGCGCATCATGGCGTCGGAAGCGTCATTGGAGAGACGCAGACCCATGAACTCGAGCTTGGCAGAGTCAAAATCGCCCGACTCGGCACGGAGAGCATCGAGCAAACCGTGGACGGCGTCGTTATGGAAGGAGAGCTTCTCACCGGCCTCATCGGAGGCGAAGGAGGAGAGGCGGGAACGGCGGCCGAGGTCCAGACTGTCTTCAGAGACTTCGGAGGTGAGGGTTGAGACGGATGAGGTCGAGATGTTGAACTCGGCGAGCGAGTAAAGAAGAGACTTCTGGAGCAGCGCTGGGTCATCATCGTCGAGCTCCTTGTCTTCGGGATCGGTGAAGGGGGCGGCATTGGTGCTGGAACCGAGCAGTTTGGTGTCAGGGGTCAAGGGGTTGCCGTCGGAATCTACACAGGAGATAACAGCGCTCTTAGAGAGCGCGGTGCCATCACTGACGTTCACTCCAAAGGAAATCAAGCTGCCTGTGGGTATGGAGGAATTCTGACCGATGGTGGCAGCGTCCGCTACGATCGACCGGGATATCCTAGCGCCATTCTCAATCGTAATATCGTTCCAGATGAAGCAGTCCTCCAGGACCACATTGGAACCAATTTTACAGTCCCTGCCGACGATGCTGTTGGAGATCTTGCTTCCTGAGCCGATGTTGCTGTCCCGCCCAATAATCGAGTTCGAGATCTTGGCGTCATTTGCATAGAACGCACCGTGTTCCGCTACCACGCCGTTCATATGGCGCTGATATGACTGCTTAGGAACGATATTGCACTCTGGAATGAAGGGGTATGTCCAGCGGTTGAGAACATCACGACTGATAGCGTCGTACATCTGTAGGTTGCTCGCCCGCGCAGCGTATCCCTCCTCAAAGATCTCGGCGTAAATCATCTTGCCGTTTAGTTCCCAGTCCTTAAGCACACCGTGTAGAAAGTTCCTTCGGGGGAGTTCGTAATCAAAGCTTTCGGACCAGAGAGCGAGCACTTCGGGCGTGCAGATGTCGATCTGTGCATCGATAAGGTCAGACCGAATCTCGAATTCAGTCGCCAGCTCGTCCACCACAGCCGGGTCTAGTGCCATATGTCGGTCGCTGGTAAGGGGGTTCATTTCATCGTAGTGAAGACAGCGCTGCGTCTTGGTATCCACCACAAAAATGGGTGTGATTCCGTTCGTCTTGGTTCGGTGATCATCCTGTCCTCCGCTTCGCAAGACCATCGTCATGATGTTGGCAGCGCTGGTTTCCCTTCGCTTGCGATGCGCCGCCAGGGCGCCATCCAACATTATATTTGAGACAAGATCGCCGTGTACCAGGATAAAGTCGCCGTCAACAAGCGACCGCTTGTCCATATCACGGAGGACATCACCAACTGATCGTGCGTCGGAGACTCGAACGAATTGAACGACAGAGAAAGGGCAGGTTCGAGCGCCAGTCGACCACCTAGAACGGTTGACGTAGTCTTCGACTTGGTCGGTATGGGCACCACAGTAGATGTACACTTCGTTGACGCCATTCATGGCCAGGAACTCGAGGGTGTATTCGATGAGAGGAGTGTTGGCGAGTGGGAGCAGGCACTGGGCAAGGCGGCGTTAGCATGAGCATGGAGAACATATTCATGGTACAACGTCTTACTCTTGGCTTCTCGGAAGTAAAAGGCCTATATCTTTCCTGAAACGAGTCGGCGAGGACCTGGAAAACATGATGTGAGCTCGCGCCGCTTCAAAACAATACCCCGCGATGTCACATACAACCGCCTGAAGGACATCCTCGCTCTTGCTCTCGGCGCCGCCCGATTTGGCGGACTTTTTGCCCTTGCCGCTATTGCCCTTGTGCGACATATTGTCGGTGTCGGGAGCGTTGCTTGCAGTGAGGTGGGCGTAGGTGATGAAGGCAAGGAATGTGCTTGGCGTGGGACTAGGTCAAAATTCCGGTGACTCAATCACGCCGAAGGCCATGCCCGGAAATTCTTCACCGAGGTGAGCTTCGGTGTATGCGGGGTGGATGGGTGCTGATGTAAGCCTCTCCTGCAGGCTAAGGTACGTACAGTGCAGAAGGCTGGCGCGTTACTTTCATCAGCCCTCCAGCTGTTGCTGTGACATCTGCCCTCGAACGATGAGTCTTGATAGACTTTGGTGAGCATTCCAGTTCTCGTCAACTTCCTTGTTCTCAGGCACACTCGGCTGTACAATTCTACGCTGTAAACTCTCTCCTCTTTTCTTTACAATTTATCTGATCGATCGTGATTGAACTTGTTGGATGTTCTGCTATTGGCCTCCACATACTTTACCCCTTGCCGGCTTCGGTCATGCCTCCTGAGCAAGGACCTGGCTTGTCTCTATTAGTGTGCCATTGGTGCAAGAGGAGAATAAACTCTTGTGTAGCGAGCTGACAGTTGCTGACAGTTGACGTTGATCCATGGCGCTCTTATGAAGCCAACCTTTCTGCTCGAACCTCGTGGCAGCCGAGGGAGAAATTGACGGACAGGCACTTGGTCAGGTACCTCGACAGGCACATTAGGGCTTCTCGAACGAGGAGAGAGCGTGCCGTCTCGTCCGAGACGTGGCTGAGCCTGGCTCAATGGCTTCGTCGGCAAGTCCGACAAGCTTCGGATGCTTTGGAAACATGCCTGCCCCTAACACCATGTAAAGAGGGCCTGACCTATTAACCAAGGATTCGCATCTCCTTGCTAAGCCCGATACCCCGATAAAGAGTAGTTCTAAGACAGAAATGTCCCGCATTGTGACGAACCTTCAGATATCCGACAGTTCTTGTGTTGGTGATAAGACCAAGCTTGCCCGACAAATGCCCGGTTGCCTGGAGGAATGGGCTGCGGTTGGTCTCAAATCAAGTCATGATTGCATGTTCTAGCATGAATATGCTTCTCTTGTTTCTTCGTCGCCTTTGTTTACTGCCTGTCACTTGTCTCAGTCGTAGATTTTTATGCATGTCTCCCTGGAGAGCTTCCCCCTCTGACTGACAGTTGAAGTTTCGGTTGAAGGTTCAGAACGTTTCCCTGGAATCAATTGACCCCGCAATCTTGGGGGAAACGAGTACGTACAAGAATCCTATACGAGTACTGAAGGCTTTCTTATTTTAATGAGGTTGGATTAGAGACGTGCAATACTCTGCTCCCCGCGGGTCCCTGTTGGCCTCGATGTAAGGCAAGCTGTTCACTTCCAGTTGGTTCCATGTTATTGAAGAACAGGCACAGTGTGTATTTACAGTCGATATCACGTTGCCTGACCCGGTCGCACTGTACGTTCCTTCCCAAAGGAAAGTCGTCCGCGACGAGGCTCGTTTTTTCCCTCTTCTTCTTCTTCTTCTTCTTCTTCTTCTTCTTCTTCTTCTTCTTCTTCAACACTCGCTTGACCTCTTCACTACAAGAACGCCTAAACATACTCCAAAGACTCCATGAGTTGCTATGGCGTGACATCGATTCTTGCAACCACTCACCGTGTTCATCTGCGTACTACGTAGGAGTAAGCGAGTTATGCCCCGCTTGCAGGCGACATGCGAGGAGAAGATCTTACCAGAAGTTATAAGGTTAGGCTAGCAACCAAAAAGCCACACCCTTGCCGAGGCCGCTCCCGCACACCAAATCTCACTCCTTCGAGTCTTGCTCTGCTTGGTCGATCACTCTCCCGGTTAGATCCGCAGCGTGAGATCTGAGAGCCTGCCAGTCCGCAATCCATTCCAAACCGACACACCCGGCAATGGATGCGATGCCACCACCCATGGGCGGTGGCTAACTGGTTGTATTACCTCGGCCTCTGGGCTATCGTTACTGCTGCTACCGACACCGACTGCAGCAAGTACAGCCAGAGCCCCAGTTTCCTGGCAGGCCTCCTTTTAGTCCAGGCGGCCGTTGCTTTCGTATTCTTCTAGCGCCGAACCAATGGAAGGCCCGTCGCCGTGGAAGGACTCGTGGTGCCTTGTGCTAGGTCTAATACGGCTTCTTTTGCCGTTTGGATGGACCCCTTGGGGGCTTCAACGACTCGATCCTCACCCGTGTTCTCTCTTCTTTCTCCTTGGATCGTTGAAATGATTCATCATATACTCAAGATCAGACCTATCCGACGCATTCTCGAAACATACCCTTGATTTACCTGATAACCGGGAGTCTCGCCACTGCGTTAGCTCCTCAAATTCAGACGGTCTGTTGGAAAGCCATGGTCCGATAAGAAAAAAACCAAGAGACACTTCCCTCGTTTGTGGGATGCTACTGTCTGAAGGAACGAATCCAATGATCTGCTGAATCTGGGCGATGAGTCTAGCCTCTCAAGACCGATGACCGATGGCCGATGTCACATAACATTGGTTTGATGAATTCGACCGGACAGGTGGGTAACAAAAAACACTACACACGCTAACACTAAAGAGAGCTGACATAAAGGTTAGACCACCTTTAATGCGAGACTCGAAGCTACCTACTTGATTTAGTAGGGCTTCCTCTTATCTAGTAACCCGCATGCCGGGGCTATTTAACGTCTATAGCACGCGCCAAGGGGCAAGGTGACCAGTGACCCAAACAACCGGGTCTGGAACTCAATCGTGGATTGCGACATGCATCAGGCATCGATTGAGGAGGGAAATTGACCAGCATTCCTCGGGGATGATTGGATTCACAGCCAGGAACATGGCTCCATGAGTAACGTGGCGGTCCAAGGGACAGCCTTCGCGTCGGCACGGACTGCTGCTGACCTGAGAGACGTCTCTGTCAGTAATGTTTTACGGAAGTCTTGAAAGGCCCGTTACTATCCACATCTGTCTCCCTGCATGGCGCAGCATGGCATGGCTTCTCATCCGTACACACGGGACAAACCCCAACGCGGCGAAGGGTCTACACCAGAGCATCATGTGTCGCTGTGCTGTCTTTCCGCTGGCAGCTGGACGACGGCACTCAACAAAATGAGACCACTAGACAAAACGATTGCTCCCGGAACGGATGCGATGCCGGAAACAATCGGGGTCAAGTCGGATGGAGAAGAACAAGCAAGGTCAATTTCACGGACGTGTCGCATCGACGGATCGGCGGCCGCGCCGTGTGAGCCGGGGCTTGTAGCTGAAGACGGTAGAAAGCTGCTCTGTTCTGTCTGTCCGGTGGGTTACAATAAAAGCTGCCAGCCAAGACCAACGGACACAGGATGCTAACATAATCTTAGTGTGAAGCACTCCATAAAATGAAGACTGTGTTTTAGCAGTAGTCTCTTCCAACCGGCTGAATACCTACTACGTACGGTAGGTATGCAGTGTTTGTTGCAACCCACATGCCATGCCTGCCAACTGCGCAAAAATGGCCAGCGTGGCGTCGAGACCAGCACAAAGCGGACATCTCAACAACTGAATGAAAGTCTTCACCAAACTATTCTAATCATCTCTATCCGTACAGCTGAGTCCAGGTCCCTCAGTGGCTACGGTGTGTGATGGTCTACGCCACACAGTTGAGTCCGGGGCGATCCCCAGTGCGACCAGCCAACCAAGATCAAGGCCAGGGCGCTATGGACAAAGACCATGGGTAGGGCCCCGTCAAGGCGACACCCCACCGACGGCCACCAAACTTGTTCGCGCAATAGCGCTCCATTCCCACCGCGGTGCTGCACCAGGCTAAACCGTCCCTGGAAGTGCCCCGTCCAACTCAAGCTTTTTCCTCCTCTGCCGCCGCTCCGCTGGGCGTCCCATGCCGCTCCAGCACAGCGCAGCCCAGCACAGCCAGCACAGGCCGCCGAAGTGGGAAGTGCCATTTCTGCACACCTGTGCCCACTCGCACGCCCGCCCAGCTTGGACGGACTTGCTTGGATCCTGAGATACAACTCTGGCCCTGTCCCCGTCTCCCGTTCCCCATTCCCTTCGTTTCCCGTCCTCGCTCCTGTAATTGCGACGGCCCTTTTCTACCGCAACGTCAACCCTCTGGCGACGGGCCTCCCACCGGGCGACTCATCTCTGCAACCCTTTGCCACCTCTTGGATCTGCTACGCTTCGCCTTCGCACCAGCGTGTTCCGTCTCCCGAACCATCGATCCTCGTCACCGGTCCTTGCATCGGCCATCACCACTCCGCCTCTAGCGTATCTCAATTATCCATCGCATCGCTTTCTCCCACAGACGAGCACCACGTTTTCACGACTTCTCTCTACCCTCGATTGTACGGCGACAGACGGCGACTCTGCTCGGTTAAACGGCTCTCCTCTCGGTTACCTGCTCTAGCGACCCTTAACCGAAGCACCTGGACCGACAACCATCGACGACAAGAGCATCGCATCGCGCACGATCGTCAATAATCCGATCACATCTATACCATGTCTGGCGGAGATGTAACCCCAACCCCAGGGGTTGGTGGCAGCAATGCCAGTGAATTTGTGAGTCGGCACCAAGGCGAAGAGCCCGGTTAGATCTCAACTAACACTCCTTTTCCAGGTTCGCAAGTTGTATCGGTATGGCTACCAAACGCAGACTCTTGTATGGGCATTATTAACAACAGTCTTGAAGAATGCTCGAGGACCCAGCGCATCAAGATGTCGCCAGATGGGGCAAGGACGGCGATACATTCGTGGTTGTTGAGGTAGGTTATGGATCAACATTCGTCACGTCGACTAGGTGCTGACACTATACAGAATGAAAAATTCACTCGCTCCATTCTTCCTAAGCATTTCAAGCATAGCAACATGGCCAGTTTTGTCCGGCAGCTGAACAAATACGATTTCCACAAAGTCCGACAAACCAATGACAGTGGTTCCGCTTCAAACGGTGCCAACGTGAGTCCTGTCAGATCTCCGAGAACTTTGCTCGAATGCTAACCTTGCGCGTAGACTCTTGAGTTCAAGCATCCCAATTTCAGAGTGGGCAGTAAGGATGACCTGGACAACATCCGCCGAAAAGCGCCGGCGCCTCGGAGAACCCAGGCGACAGAAGATTTCACGACTGGCCACCATATCAGCGTTATGACTGAGCAGCTCACAGCCACCCAGCAACAAGTGCAACAGCTCCAGGAGCTGTTCACCGAAGTTTCCCAGACTAACCGACTCCTCGTCAACGAGGTTTTGACGTTACAGAAGATGCTGAACGCGCAGAAGCAATCTCAGTATGAGATGCTCAACTTCCTTTCCACCTCTGGCAACCGCCACCAGCAGCCAATGCACCTCAACGTCGGAGCCTCTCCGTTGGATGGTGGAGATGACTCGGCGCCTGAACTGCGACGAGCCCGGGAGCTTCTTTCCAGCGTGACGCCCGACCAGATTGCTGACCGTGAGCTCGAGCGCCTTCAGGGCGTCTATGGATCCCCAGCCGACTCAGCGGTTGTGATTCCACAAGCGACGGCGGCAATGCCCATGATGCATGATCCGATGAACGACATTAACCGTTACCCTGTGTACCCAGTCGGCCAGACAGTCGGCATTGACCCATTCCACTCGGATCACATTCACAAAATTCCCTATGCGATGCCCAATGACTCGAGTGCCAATGCTATGCAGGAAGTGCCTGCTCCCCAGCCCATCAACGTCCAGTCTCAAACAAGCTCCAACTCGTCCAGTAACTCGGCGTTGACGTGGGCATCGAGGAAGCCCAGGATTTTCCTTGTCGAAGACGATCCAACTTGTGCCAAGATTGGTATCAAGTTCCTCAAGTCCATGGGATGTGAAGTTGAGCATGCTGTACGTGGCTTCGTCCATCGACAATGCCCTCTCCTTGACCTTGACTGACTGTTGGACTAGCAAAACGGTGCCGAAGCGTACAGTCGGATTACGAACGTTGGGCGCGACCACTTTGATATGATCTTCATGGATATCATCATGCCCCGGCTGGACGGTGTCTCGACCACCATGTACATTCGACAGGACTGCCCCGCTATTCCAATTGTCGCCATGACCTCGAATATCCGATCAGACGAAGTCCACTGCTATTTTGAGCACGGTAAGCACAAGTCGCGACAGAATCATCAGGGAGGGAAGCTAATGTTGCGGCAGGCATGAATGGGGTTTTGGCTAAGCCATTCACCAAAAGCGGAATGCAGAAGATTGTCGAGAATCACTTGAGCTATCTCCTCAAGAATTACGATCCTTCAACACAACAGGAGTCTGGTTCGGGGTACGTCGTAGGCGGTGCGGGCTACATGAACCCTCCAAGCAACTTGGCCACGCCCGGCGGAACCACGTTCAAGTTCGAGACCACTCCTACACCCCCTGCGACCGGCTCGACTTGGTCCCCAGGACATATTCCACAGGCATCGCCCATGGCCACGGGAATGGACCAGGGATACGGGATGGTGAACGGAGCCAACCAATACGGCTTGACGCCCACGAGCGCGAATCGAGCCAACTTCCCGGCAGGCATTTCACAAGGCCAACCGAGCCAAGGACGCATGGATGGTCAAAGTCCACCGGAAAAGCGACAGCGCACCTACGTGTGAGCTTTTGACGGAGTTGCGTCCTTTGGTCTTTCTTGATGTAGACGCTTGACTATATCGTGAGGAGTATGGCGTTCGAGGCGCAATGGCGTGGGCCATGACAGTCGTGGGCCGATGTGTCTGGTCTTTGGGGGTGGGTATCTTGTCGCATATCTGATTCGGAAGATGTCTTGGTTTGGCTCGTGACGAATGAAGGCATTCGGAAAAGAGAAGGAACTGCAAGCGGCGGGACGGTATGTTTCCCAGCTGCGAGCAACTGATGGCGCGTATACGGTTCGTTTTTGGGGTACATGCCTGATGAAACTGTTTTGATACCTGCGTATAATATCATTGTCATTCGGGGCTTTATGCAAGCCCCCCACGCATCCAAAGAGAAGGCCTGCATCCTGGCAATATGTTGTTGAAGGTCGTGTTGTCCAGTCAGGTAGGTTGCAAAAATTACGGCACACTAGGACCAGTCGATATATCCGCAGAGGTTAGTACGATCTTCATCTGAGACTTGTCAACTGTAGGCCGTGTGTTTTCATAGAGGCATCTCATCTAGCCCGCCGAGTACGTAGTCGTTTTTGAAATTCGCAGGCCGGTATTAATGTAGTTTTGTTCATCCAAACGTGGTAGGTAGGTCGACGTATGAAAGAATCGAAGAGGGCGATACGGATAGGCTGATGAGAAGCCGGCGGCAGACCATGAAGGGTCAGGTCAAGTTAAAAGGGCAACGGAGCTCTCGGAAACGTTTGAACCAAGAGGGACGGCCGCAAAGATATGCCTACTGTACCTATTTCATTAGTAACTAGTTCTCACCTCTTTTGCCTTTGCCAGGTTGTCCAGGTGTGGCACAGGGAGGTGCAGGTCCATCGAGTTCTGGACCGTTGCAACGGGTGGGGTTGGAGATGTTTGGAGGACGTGGAGTTCCGTGCGACCGCCCGCCAAGAGGACTGGAAGGGGTTTCTTTGGTTCTTTTGTTTCGGGATTTTCTCACCGGTGGCTTTTAAACCCGAGTGTCGTACGGAGGGTTGCATCAA
>JAAVUK010000271.1:0-38087 GCA_014899095.1 Fusarium buxicola
GATGGGACATGCTCAGCGGCGGCTTGCTGGCGGCGGCGGCGGCAGCGGCGGCGGCGGCGGATGGCGGGTTGGAATATTCG
The DNA here is from genome assembly GCA_014899095.1 of Fusarium buxicola. NCBI lineage: Eukaryota > Fungi > Ascomycota > Sordariomycetes > Hypocreales > Nectriaceae > Fusarium > Fusarium buxicola. The sequence continues at coordinate 81 of JAAVUK010000271.1, forward strand.
TGGGGCGGCTGGCCGTGCTGCGATTGACGGTGCAGCGGCTGGTGTTGGTGGTAGGGATGCTGCTGGTGTTGCGGCGGCGGCTGGTGAGAGACAGACGGGGCAGCGGGAGAGGCCTGCTGCATCGGCGAGGGCAAGTTGGGCGAGGCTGGGGCACCGCGAGCGGACAGGCCACCGGCAGGTTGGAGGACGTTGGGCACCGAAGAGGCGGAAGTGGGAGCAGACTGGAACTGGGGGTTGGCGGGCGACGGCTCGAGCTTTATCTGGGGCGTGTACTCGTAGTCTTGCGGCGACATGGACATTGGAGCACCGGTTTGGCTCAAGCCCGACATGTGCAGTTCGTCGTGCTGAGACTGGGAGCCGGAACCAGAGCCAGAGCCAGCGCCGCCAGACATGAACGAAGAGGAGCCCACCTGCGTCTGGCGCAGTGAAGGGGGGAACTGCTGTGATTGGCTCATGGTGGTTTTGGTGTTCTGGGTTAGGGGCCTTTTCTGGCCGGCTTGGCTTGGTAGAGAAGCTCGACGTGGGCTGGCGCCAACAGGACAGGGACCGACGCTGGAACAGTGGCTGGTGGAGGAAAAGGCTTAAAATTATCCCTCGCGCAGGTGGCAGTGGGAAAGATGCAGTCTGGATAAGATGTGGCGCGTTAGGAATAACGTCTCTTTATCGTTGGCTGCCGAGGGGGGTTTTGTTCGGCAGTTGATAGAATAGAAGTCGATCGCTGGGTCCTACGGATGCCAGGCGCCTTTCGCTCGCTCGTATGGAGAGATTTGACGAGAGCGAGACGCCGTATTATTGAGGGCGCCTGGGAGAGACAAAAGAAGGTTTGAGGAAACAGAGATGTGGAAGCCGAATAGTTCACGTCGGGGAGTTTGTTTGGTGAAGGGCAGAGCGGGCGCCCGGCTGCTGGCGGAAGCACTCCCGTTTGAGTCGAGCGAGCGAGGCTACTAGGCGCCGTCACGGGCGTGACAAGCACGACTGCGCTCAACGAGGTGGACCCAGCTAATACTGGTGTGAGCATTTGGATCCAAAGAAATAACTCCCTTGGGATCAACCGAGTTCTTGGTGTTGACAGCGAACTCGCGCGACCTCGTGAAACTACCCAACTTACGCTGTTTGAAAGTTGAAGACAACTAGAAACGGAGGGTAGAAATACAGTCCAGTCTTGGGTCCCTGATTATCAATCATGCGTAGGTTCGAACCAACGATTTGCATACGTACACCTACCCATATCCATATATGCGTCAAAAGAAAAGGTTCCTGCACAGGGCAGCAGTATTCCTGTCTACTGTAGCAAGGATCCTGAATTGAGGTCAGCGGACAACACAATTAGCAAAAGCTGTGAATGGATATCATGCTGATATGATATCGCTCCTCGCTCGATATGGACTTACCCTAGACGTCCGGTCTTCGAAATTTCCCCCAATGCCTGCAGATCGCTCAGCTACCTAAATGATGAAGCACCTCTTACCGAGCAAGAAGAAGCAAATGCCGTTCCTCCCCCCTTCGAAATAAAGGCGTAGCTAAGCTCTCAAAGCTTCCGAATCATAAGTAGAGACGTGAAACCCGTGACGCGGCCGCTGGTACCCACTCCCCGCCCTGTGGGGATCGCGGCTGCATGGCAGGTGCACCCCAGAGCACATGTCAACTCCGGAATGTCTCTCCAGAGCTCGGGCGAGCTTCAACCCCCTTGTGACCTCAATCAACCGCCATTTAGCATTATTCCCAGCACATTTCACTCGGACAACTAACTTAACTCTTACTCAACACTTCAACCTTGCACACTTGATGCAACATATCACAGCACACACTCTGGCACGTAGCTCCTTGAGCTCCCGACAACAAGGCCGCACCTACCCGACCTAGAGCGAATGTAGGCGCCAGTCTGCCTCTTTGCGACGCCGTTCTCTCCTCTCCAAGTTCCGACTCTTGCGCGATACCGAATACCTTACCGTGACCATGTCGTCGCCCTCTATCCTCGACCGCATCTCTAGCCCGCGCCAACGGCTCCCTGGCCTCCCAAAACGCAGCCCTCCTGCTCGAGCCGTTAGCGAGTACGACTTGGATGACCTCGAGCCACGAGCCGAAGATCCTATTCTTGAACAAGAACCTCCACGCCCTAGGCTTAGAAAACCAGTTCAGGTCAGTTCGGCTGCGTCGACTCGCCGATCCTCCTCGCCGGCCTCTGTGGATAGCAAGCGCCGCTATTCTGGTTCGCCTTCCCGAACCAAGAAGCCAATATTTGCAGGACCACCACCCCCTATCGCGTCATCGGCATTGATAAGTCATCATTCATCTCGAAAGTCGCCCTCTTCAAATCACAGCGATAGCGGCCGCGGTTATGGCCTGCTCTCACCAAGCCGTTTTGGGCTCGGTGGCAGCTTGTTAGACCAGAGGCCATCGGATAACCACACTCGTCTTGACTCAATATGGAGGAGCTTGCAGCGACGGGAAAAGGCGTTGGAGCGCGACATTCAACAGCTTCTGGACCTTCAAGCCTCGGGGTTGATCGCCGGTAGTGGTGAAGGTGGCTCTGAGAGGGACTTCGAAAGTGATGCTGGTACTGGTGAGAGCACTTTCTACTCTACAGCCACCTCCCAGTCGCGGATGGTCAACTCTTTGCACCTGCCCACGCGTTCCACGCCGGATGGAAATGTCATTCCAGTGCGACAACCTGCCCCACAGAAGCCTCGAGGTCTCAAGTCGGCTCGTACTGGGCTTCAGCGGTCCATGGCCGCTCTGTCAGATTTGAAGGCGGAAGAGGACGCTCACCTTGACACGGCACTGGCGCAAAGAAAGGACGCCCTGGCCTATCTCGACAAGATGAGTGCAAGGAGGGATGACATTTATGCTGAACTTCACGCACTGGAAGACGACGAACAAGAACCCTTGGGCCGAGAGTTGCGCGAGCTTGGCGCGGAGCATGAGACTCTGGACCAAGATATACGATTACTAGAGGAGAAGCTGGTCGGGATGCGCAATCGTCGGAGGTGGGTACGGGAAAAGATAGGCGACGTCAAGAATCGAAGAGAGGCAGGATTGAGCGGGTACAGGGCGGCTGGCCGAGATGTCGACACGGAAGTGCGGGCGCTAATGCAGCGACCACCCATTACCCCCTTGGATATTGATGCCCTTGGTCCTGGCGCGAAGACACGTTCAAAGGAGGATATCGATACGCTTCGAGGTGCGGAATTCCTACAACTGAGACCAGAGCGCCGCACAGTAGAGATGGCCAGGGCGTGGTGGCAAGGAGAGATTGGAATTCTCGAACGTCGTAAGGCTCAGATAACAGATGACCGTCAAGCTCTGAACGAGGGCTCTAAGGTTTGGTCCGACGTTACTGGCTTGGTCGCAGAGTTTGAATCGAGACTCCGAGAGTTGATCAAGACTGGACAAGGAAGCAACTCCGAAGAGGAACCGCAACAGACCGCAATGCAAGACCAGCTCAAGAAGATGGACAACGTGGTTGAAGAACTGGAGAAGCGACTACAGTTGGCCGAGCAGAAGCACTGGAACCTTCTCATATGTGCTATCGGCGCCGAACTAGAAGCATTTCTGGAGGCAAAGGCCGTATTGAAGGCCACATTTAGGACTCTGGATGAACCTCCGCCTGGCGAAGAGTCCTTCCAGCTTAATGGATCAAGAGACGAACCCGAGACGACGAGCCAGGAGAATGACGATGAAAGTCACGATGAAAGTCACGACGAGAGCGATAACGAAGTGCCCGTCGACCTGTTAGTGTCCCGGACCGAGTATCATGACCACGAACCTCTGGACAGCCCTCAGCAACAGAGTGTAGTGCTTATGCGAGAGAGCTCTGGGGGGGATGACGTGCCGGCAGAATTTCTGGCTGAGCACCAAGGGGAGGTGATAGGGAGCGGAGGTTCTAATGTTTCAAGATTCGATGAATTACGACATAAGGAAGAGGCTGGGACAGACCTTTGAAACTGCCGTCAGAGGCAAGATTGTTCGCACATGGGCAGGGGATGGACAAAGAGTTGGTGGTTTCCATGAATTCGGTACATATCATCGATCCAACATTTGCATGCCTAATTATATACCCGAACGCCGCTATCAAAATCTGGTATGTCTGCAAAGCCGGGGCCATGCTTGCCAGGCAGCTTTCGTCTCTTCCAGGTGCTTCAGCATAGTCGTGGTGTGTCGCGCCCGAAACGTACGTAAATCATCAATCGCATCCCAGGATGAACATCGAAACCGTGGCCAGACTGAGTGGAGGCTCATGGTATCAAGTAAAGTAAGCGGCATCCTCCTGACTCCAGCCAGGTCAGGCTATCCGTGCAAAGCCCTACCCAGCTCATCGAGTCCGCTCGAAGAAGCCGCTGGAGCCGGCGATGGCAACCGACTGATCCATGACCCATTCACCCACACCGAGATACTTGGAAATCCATCCGTTGACATCTTTGTTTTCGCCGGCGACCTTGTCCGTCTTGAAACTAGATCCAGGGCACCCCGAAACGGTCTCGTGTCAGAACTTGCTCGAAATGCGGTGTGGTGTAATCGGGGAAGAAGAGCGCAGAGACTCACGTCAAGCCGGTCGACCGCTTCATACCGGCGAGGAAGGCCGAGACTACTCAAGTCAGTCACGGTCATGTCATGCAGAGCCAAAAGGGGTGAAGTGACGCCAGATCAAGCTTCGGAACGGAGCGGAGTGGGCGCAGCAAGGGAGGGACTTACTGAGAACGGCATCGAAAGCGTAGTGCGTCAACCGTCCAACCTTTGACCAGAGCCCAAGAGTCAGCAGGTCGAGGAGCTGCGAAAGAGAGTCTTAGACGTGCCAGGCCAGAAAGCGACAGCGGCAGCAGACAGGGCAGAGCTCGGGAAGACTCGAGGTCGGGAAGCGGGGGGAGCATCACATACCACCATGATGGGCTACTTCTGCCGGGTATGAGGGGCGTTGAATAAGATAGGTAGGTGGGCGTGGTTGACCCTGAAAAAGGGCTCGAATTGTATGTTTCGGGCTGTAGAGTGCTGATCACAAGACAAGACACGAGGTTATCTCCAAAGTTATGGATCTCGAGATGGAGTCGGTCATGCGACACGCTCCAGCTGGGGAACGGATCTGTGGTGGGTCCCCGGCATGCCGGCGCCGAAAGCTCCGGGAATTTGGGAGTTCAAGCCCAGTGGCATTTCACGTGCGAGTGGTGGATCTGGCAGCGTTCCAGATGTTGGGTCCCGTGATATGACATGTGATAAGATCAAAGGAAAACGAGTTGATTGAGATAGAAATCACCGCTATTGAATCGAAGCAGGGCGGCCAGATCAAGACATGAGCGGGAATCTCTGGTGGCGCGCAAATCATACATGAGGCATCGCCATTTCCAAGGAGAGCCTCAGGGCGGAAGTTCCAGATTAGGAAGTAAAGATACGACGTCTCTGAATGGCCTGGATAAGATGGGGCTCATCTGTTGCAGCACACGTTGCGAGCTGCAGCTATGGAGTTCAGCCGCTAGTCTTGTAGTCGCCATTATTAAAGACGATCCAGCTACTCAACTCGCTCGCATTCGGCGTTATTCGACCGAGCCCACACACATCATCAAATAGAACATGGGCAAGAACAAAGTCCAGACTAAAGGGGGGTTCAAGGGTCCAAGACGTCGCCGAGCACGACGCCGTGTCTATCCCAAGAAGAGCAAGAGGGGAAAGCAAAGCAGAAGCAAAATCCCTCATGAGGACCCTCTTTGCCCCCCGGCGGTAGGTTTGACATGCTTTGTTACCTATTCTTTTCTCCCCAACGGACCGTATCTACCGATATCTGGAGCTGGAGGTCGGCTAGAGTGCCGTTACTCAATGCGATGAGCTATGTCTGAGACCTCATTTGTGCCTCTCGGTGAGGGGCTGCTTGTAAGTGGGTTCCCGTTGGGTTTTTTTTCTGTTGAAAGCCATGTCGGTCAGCGAAAAGCCATGCCATGCCACGCCCTCAAGTCAATCAGTCAATAGCTGAGGGTTCGCTTGTTTGAAGTTGATGAACGACTGTGACTCAGGGCATTCTCCGGAAATCAGAGTTGTCTCCGCGGAGAAGATCAAAGAGCCTTTCCGCGGCGGAATACAACCTTGTCGTTGACGGTTGAAACCCTGAGAACATCGGTCGCCTGAGTTGAGCAAAAGACAAGAGTCCAGGGGAAAGACAAAGTTTGATAGGCTGAACTGATATCTTGGACCCGTTGTTCCTCCGCGTCATAGTGACCTCCCTCTATAGGTTCTGGTTGAGAAGAGGTCGTCATCTTGACATGCAAATAGCAAAAGGCCTGTCACAACTCTGAGGCATTCACCGTAACAGCCTACCTTAGTACCTACTGTAGGTAGGAGGCAGGTAGGCAGGTAGGGAGTAGCCCTGGAGCTGTATCCTTGCCAAGAGACTCTCCCAACCCTTTACCTGTATGCAATAGTCAGACAAACATCAACTCCAATCGTATCAGCAAACTGGGCAACATGCTGCGCAAATAGCTGACTGATTGGATCCCTTGCCGGTCCAATCCAATCAGCGCCCGTTGACGGTTGTTGAGGCGTTAGGTAGAGCTACAAAGCAAGGTCAAGGTCAGCGCTTCTCAGGTCAATCTGATCGAATGAGGGGAGAGGCATCTCATTCGCTGGAGCTCGGCGCCTCTTCGCGTCCCGTCTCCGTTGGCACCATCAAGTCCCCTGCCGATGAGAGGCAGGGCAAAGTGACTCAACGGTTTGGTACGTGTACAAGCAGGATGTGGTGAGCTACAAGGCTTGGGGATGACATCGGCCATCGCAGACATCGAGAGAAGACGTTTAGCCGATACTGAAGTGAGAATCACTGAATCTAACATCCATGGATTTGATCCATACGATCATCTCTTACAACTTTGGTGAAACGCCCTCTTGAGGTAGGTACGAATGCATCTCCAGCCCACTTGCCTGGGTGGGAGCTACTGTCGGTTCGCAGTAGCGGGCGGAGTACTTTGCCCCGAGAGCGCTGTAACGACGGTATAAAAAAAAAAAAGCCACCTGGCGCAGCGGCGGGGGTTGGTGGGGGAAACAGCTCCCCAGGAGGACAAGGCAAGCAGCTCCAGGCGCGCCTACCTGCAACCTCCAACGAGACATGAACCACGCACAGTAAGGAAGTTGATCGTCTTATTCCATAAGGAGCTTCTAACAGAAAAGTGAGGATACAGCCATAGGCCATCAGAGTATGAGAAATAAACCTAGATCTGAGATACAGACCCCTCGAGCTTCGCATCTACCTAGGTAGCATCTGGCACGGAAAGCGGGGTGCAAGGAAGCTCCCCATAATTTTGAACCAGATCGCCAGAACGCCAAAAGAAAAATTTAAGAAAAATAGCTCCATCTCACCAAAGTAAAAGTCACCAGAATGAGGCGGACTGGCAATTATCCGTACCTCTTAGGCATGTGCTCCGTAGCGCTACTTGACGCGTTGCTCCTTCCCGTCTTGGTGGCAGTGACTTACCTGCCCGGGCCATGGTAAGGTGAGGTACGTACGTTTGTTTGGGGGGTTTTCCCTCTTCTTACTTTATCCCATCACCATCACCACCGCCACATCGAGCTTACTTCTCCCTCTCTTTTCTTTTCTTTTCATCTTCTTCATCTTACCTCCTCAGCCTTTACCGTCGGCAGCCTTATCCTTTCGCCTCCACTCTCCCCTTTTTTGCATCGACCTTCGAAAGCTCCCTCGTTCGTCGTCGACCGTCCTAAAATAATACCAGGGAGAGCGCACGTTCCTCTCTCACCACCTCATCTTCTTTGATTACTATCGTACGGTGCAACACTCGTACAACGACGACCAAAGACTCCTGTAAGTCGACTTGCTGCACTTGAATGGAGACGACTGCGGTGGCTTGGGCCCCAAGGGATCCAGTCTTCTGGGATTCTCTGGCGATAGCAGATATATGTGGCAATATCGGACTTTGCAGATACGCATCTCTGGCGCTCTGGATATCCTCCTTGTTCGCGATCCAGATCACAACAGGGGTCGCCTTTCGTCTCGGTCCGTCTAGGCCCGATTATCGACGGCCTGATTATCGACGGCCTGATGCTCTGTTGACTCGGCCCATTCCTTCAGCTCCTGAGCTATGTTGTGTCTCTGTCGCCAGCCAAGCCAGCCCTTCTGCGTCGCGCCGATTGCTCTGCCCACCAACAAATGCCACACGCCCCATCCCAATGCCTATCCCACCACGTCACTTCATGTTGGATCCATGTTCGCCCCATTGTCGCTGCCCCAGCGCCTGCCCATGTCCCTGCCGACAGCTCAGGATAGCAACCCCCCCTTCTCCTGCATTGCAAGTGCCCGCATAACGACCTGATCTCTCTTTTGGCTGGTTGATGCCTTTGCTATAGTGGCTTGCTTGACCGACCAGACATATAACTCTTGCTCTGTCCGATTTGCACCAGATTTACTTCTTCCCTGAATCTTCATCCTCTTTTCCTACCAGTTGAGCTACCCCGCCAATAGCTCCTCCACCAACCCACGAATTTACCCTTGACATTTGTTCTTCGTTGCTGACCCCTCCTTTCACCATGCCTCAGAGACCCTCACACAAGCGCGCCCAGAGCATCATGGCCGCCACCGCTCAGGACCACCTCGAATTCGGAGGCAAGATCTCATGGCTTGCCTCCCTTGACACCGCTTTCCGACCTCAGCGCAACTACCGCCGTTCCTCCATCATCTGCACCATTGGCCCCAAGACCAATTCGGTCGAGGCCATCAACAAGCTCCGTGATGCTGGTCTCAACGTCGTGCGCATGAACTTTTCCCACGGATCGTATGAGTACCACAAGTCTGTCATCGACCACGCCCGCGAGTCCGAGTCCACTCATGCGGGCCGTAATGTCGCTATTGCGCTTGACACCAAGGGTCCCGAGATCCGAACGGGCAACACTCCCAACGATGAGGATATTCCCATCTCTGCCGGCCATACCATGAACATCACCACCGATGATGCCTACGCCACCTCGTGCGGCGCTGAGAACATGTTAGTTGAGCCCATACATTTCGTGCACGTCCCACTTTTGCTGACCCTTTGCCTAGGTACGTGGACTACAAAAATATTACCAAGGTTATCGAGCCCGGCCGTATCATCTACGTCGACGACGGTGTCCTCGCCTTTGACGTCCTGAGCATCGAGAACGACCAGACCATCAAGGTCCAGGCCCGAAACAACGGTGCCATCTGCTCCAAGAAGGGTGTGAACCTGCCCAACACCGATGTTGACCTGCCCGCTCTGTCCGAGAAGGACAAGTCCGATCTCAAGTTTGGTGTTGAGAATGGCGTCGACATGGTCTTTGCCTCCTTCATCCGCCGTGCCCAGGACATCCGAGACATTCGTGAGGTGCTTGGCGAGGAGGGCAAGCACATTCAGGTCATTGCCAAGATCGAGAACCGACAGGGGCTTAACAACTTCAAGGAGATTCTCGAGGCGACGGACGGTGTCATGGTTGCCCGTGGTGATCTCGGTATCGAGATTCCCGCTGCCGAGGTGTTTGCTGCCCAGAAGAAGCTCATTGCCATGTGCAACCTGGCTGGCAAGCCCGTCATCTGCGCCACCCAGATGCTCGAGTCCATGATCAAGAACCCTCGTCCCACTCGTGCCGAGATCAGCGATGTCGGTAACGCCATCACCGACGGTGCTGACTGCGTCATGCTTTCCGGTGAGACGGCCAAGGGTAGCTACCCCTCCGAGGCCGTTAAGGAGATGCACGAGACTTGTCTCAAGGCCGAGAATACCATCCCCTACGTCTCCCACTTCGAGGAGATGTGCACTCTCGTCAAGCGCCCCGTCAGCACTGTCGAGTCGTGCGCCATGGCCGCCGTCCGTGCCTCGCTCGACCTTGGTGCCGGTGGTATCATCGTCCTGTCCACCTCGGGAGTGTCGGCCCGCATGCTCTCCAAGTACCGACCCGTGTGCCCCATCTTCATGGTGACCCGCAGCGCCACGACTTCACGATTTGCCCATTTGTACCGTGGCGTGTACCCCTTCCTGTTCCCTGAGGAAAAGCCCGACTTCACAAACGTCAACTGGCAGGAGGATGTGGATCGACGCATCAAGTGGGCTGTCAACAACGCCCTCCAGCTCAAGGTCCTGACCCCCGGCGACACTGTTGTCGTTGTTCAGGGCTGGAAGGGTGGCATGGGTAACACCAACACCCTGCGCATTGTCAAGGCTGACCCCGAGCACTTGGGCCTTGGCCAGCTCAGCTAAAGAATAGAAATTCCTGGGCTAGAGAAAGGATACGGGTGACGAGGAATTGTTTAATGCACAAATAAGTAATGATAGACAGGGCAACGGTTGTTTCCATGGTTTAGGGTACCAGGATTCTTAGTGCTGAATCAATGACAAAAGGAATAAAGCAGGGGCAAGACCCCTTTCAGCAGCAAACAGCTTTGCCCTCAGCGTGACTATGCTATTATCTGTCTTTGTGTATTGTTTTATCCAACTTGATAGGTGCACCATCAGACTTGCATCTCGTCCAACAGCCTCAACAAAGCCGCTCCGCCACACGAAGAAAAGGAGTATGAGAGGAGGTGGACCAAGCCCCAGCGAGCGGGAGGCATCCGGGCGTAGGGAACTTGCTTTGTCTTGAGCTGGCAGATGGAGTTCATGCATACTACGACCCGCCAGCCCGACGCCAACCAGCTAACAACGTGGGCATATGCAGCCCAGGATTAGGCATGATATCTGACAGCCGAGCATGAAGAGGGCCACGATGAACCAGGCATGTCAAGGGCATGGATCTATCGATGCAAGGGTACTTTGAATCCCCTGAAAACACGATTCATGAGATGATCTTGTGGCCCGTGTGTTGGAACTCTGAATGGGCTGATTCAACTCCAGGGGAAGAGTCATAACACGAACAAGCGGATTCTGGCATGATGCAAGTGCAAAAAGCTCGATACCTCGTCGGGCCTTTGTTGGTGATGCGCCGAAAGCCCTCATCGCCTTGAACTTGAGTCTCAGGCTGCGTACACTTGGGCTTCGTTCTGGAAGCACGGTTGTATCCATCGGTAGTAGGTAGGGCATGCTTGGCATGAGGTGACCAGGGAGGAGTCATGATGGAGTCATGCCCGTGCTTTAAACTGGAGTCATCTCATCAGACCACTTTTGGGGGTGGGATGACGTACTCGGATGTCATGTTTCAATTCACCTTCTTTCAAGCATGTCTTTGATTGAGCATTGCTGCAAAGGTAAGTAAAGAACAAAAGGAGGAAAGCAACCTTGTCACGTTGAGAAGAGATCATGTCAGTATTTCACCAAATTCCGTCGAGTGATTAAGCTATGTAGACAGTTGAAGGCTAGTCAACGAAAGTACCAGCCATTCATCCATATCGAATGGATGAGTATGTGGATGCATGTTGTCAGTCCTTCTATGCATTATCCTTTCCAATTTCGCAAACACCCTCGAGGTCTCCCATGACCCAGAACGCCGACAAACCTTGATTAAAACATCCGATTCACAGCCAGGCCAACTAAAGATCCTTGATCTCAAACCTCTTCCTCAAATGCTCGCCGTACTTGATGAACAGCCAAGGCGCAGGAATCAGCGCAGCCGCGATAAACCCAAGCAGGCTGTTTCCCCATCCCATGCCCAGCGCATCGTACATGGGCAGTCCAGCAAGGGGCAGCACGGCGCCGGCGATGGAGCGCATGACGGCGTTGGCGGCGAGGGCCGAGGCGGCGTAGATGGTGAAGCTGTCGATGAGATACATTTGGAGGGACTGGTTGGTCAGTAAGATATATCCACCAAAAGAAAGGTAGAGAGAGACTTGCCATGAAGATGACAAGGTTTCCAACGCCAATGACACAGGTCCCTAGGATGGGCGCAATCCAGTGCGTCTTATACTCGGCAGTCCAGCCATAGATAAACAACCCAGCTGGAAGAAGGATAGCCCCTATCCTCAGCGGCGGGAGTCGATACTCGGGCTTCATCGCCTCAACAGGCTCCACAGCCTCCGTCTGTCCCTCCTCCTCATCACCAGCCTGTGCACTCGCTGCGGCGCTCCGAGCTTCAGCAGCCTTCTTCTTCATGTATCTGTCACTCGTGACAGAAAAGTACGCCACACCGATCATGCTACCGACACCGAGACCGAGGAACGTCAATCCCGAGTTGACAGTGTTGAAGTGGTAGATGCGCATGAAGAGCGGCGTGAGACTGGTGAACATGAGGTACAGGTATGCGTACGCCAGACCGACGTATAACCCGCAGATGATGCAGATAGGTGAGAAGACGAGCATCTTGAAGGGCCGGAGAATGCCGCGCTTGAAGTAATCCGCCGGACTCAGACCAGCATCGAGCTTTGAGCGCAGACGATCGTTGCCTGTCTCCTTGCGTAGCTTCTTCGTCTTCCGCGCCAGAAGCACAGGCGCAAAGGTCTCCTGAGAGAAGACGAGGAAGATGGTAGACAGAGCACCCGAGATGATGGCAATGATCCAAAACACCCAGCGCCATCCAAGAGCATTGGTGACTACTCCGCCGACTACAGGACCAATAATAGGACCTAGGAGGGGGCCGATGGAGAAGCTGGTCATGGCTGCTCCGCGCTTCTCCTGAACGATCATATCGGCGATGGTGCCGCCGCCGTTGGTGATGGGACAGGAGCCGAAGACGCCGCTGAGAAATCGGAATGCGATGAGCGAGCTCAGCGAGGGTGCTTTGGCGCATGCAATGACAAAGACTGATACTGGTCAATGTCGAGTTTCTCGAGGCAGATATGATAACTTACCGATGAAGCCAACATTGCAAAAGTGGTAGATGACGAGGCGTCCGTACAATTCGGACATGGGAGCAAAGATCATGGGCCCCGCGGCGAAACCGAGAACGTAGACAGATACGCAAAAGGAGGCGAGTAGAGTGCTCCGACTGCCAAACTCGATCATAAGTTCTGGGACACCGGGTGCGAACATGGCTGTGGGATATCAGAGACGGCCTGAAGATTGGCTGCAAGTCTATGAGCGCACTTACAGGAAGCCAAGGGCGTCACAAACGTCAAGGCACTGACGAGCGTACAGTTAAGAACCTTCTTCCATGTCGCAAAGTTGTATGGATTCTGCAGGTCCTTGTCGCCATCCCACCAGACGACATGACTCTCACCCACCGAGACGTCCTCTTCGTCGTCCTCATCCTCACGGCCTGTTTGACCTTGTTGTTCCTTGTCATGGTTTTCTCGCTGTTCATTACCGACTGAAGCCTTCTTTTCCTCGGCTGCGGCGCTACTCGTCCTCCTCGCGCGTCTGCTGCTGCCGATGCTGGCTCCTCGCTTGCACTCGTCGGCTCCGGTAGACACGAAGCCGATGTTGCTGGGGATATCGGCGTCGTGGCCTTCGTCAATGGCTTCGCGGGTCTTTTCTTCTCGTGTAGGTTCGCGTCTTAGCTCGTGAGATGTTGTTTTATGCGCAGGCCAGTGGTGAGTCGTGTCCTCCTCAGCAGCCATGTTGAAAGTAGATAATTTAAGCTATCAATACCTTTAGCTACGATTGTCAATGATCGAGGCGTGCTGCGATCTTTCCCTGGCACATGCTTGCAATTGAGGTCGACGACATTTCCGTTTTGGGTAATTTCCAAGTAGGGCCTGGTGGAGACCAGGTAGCATAGAGTACTGTACGTACCTCAGCGCCTCTCGCGGCCCCGGATTTCGCAATTCAATTCAATTCAGTGGCTCCTCTCCACCAACGCCCGTTAATTCAACCGTCGTACAGTGGGTGCTGGCCCGCACGTTTTCCGTGTCCAGCTCTCGTTCAACAGAAGATGGTGCGACAATTGGCGAAAGGAGGAGCAATCGCTGACGAACAAATCGATCAGATGAGATTCGACCGGAAGGCACGAGTTCGGCAAAGCTTTAAGGGATTCGACAGATCTTGTTCCGATGTTTGTGTGTTCAGCGGCGGAAATGATGTTCGAATGAAGCTGAAGAGGCAGTAGGTTGTTCAACCCCAGACTCAGTAGAGAGGGAATAAGAGGAAATATGGATCCAAGATGAGGAGGGAAAGGGAAGAAAAAGAATGAAAAGATAAGGGTAAGAGAAGACAGATGTGAGTAACGATGGCCCTCCATCCATCCTATCCCATCTTGGGTTCTGGAGCCTCATCCGATGCAACAGAGGAGATGACCCGGGTATTTCCAAGGGTCATGGGCCATGGGGCATGGGATGCCATCCGATCCTTACTGTACGCTGCCCAGAACAATGTCCTCGTTCCCCTAATGGCCCGTGGCCGATTCTCCTCTGCAGCTCTCCCCCTCACTAACTAACCAACCCTCCAACCAGGTAGCTATCCCCAGTTCGCTTCTCGCTTTCAGAGTCGTCGCAAACTCCGTAGACGTACATAACACTACTATCCCATTCCCGCAAGGATAGCGTACAGGTATTGCTCGCTACCCCTGGACTCAAAGGACGGGGGTTTCGCAGAAACGATCCGGCTCGAGCTGATTGGTATCCATGGTCAACCGTGGTATCCCCCCTAGCTGTCGAGTTCACGCCACCTCGGGAACCCTTGACTCGTCTCGGCCGACCAACGTCTCATTACCCGTCCTCATTCCCGCTAATGTCCGCGGCCCGGAAGTCGGCACCAGCTGAGGGTGCTCTTCCCCACAGAAGCTGCGGTTCCCCATGGAGGTTTTTTCGTGAGACGGGTCTATTGTAGGCAGGTGCGCCGCACGGTGGCAGGGGTATTTATTGCCGGCTTTGCACTATACAGAACTCAGAAGCATCATCCTCCTTACATAACATACAATACGTACCACCTCTTTCAGGTCCGAGATGAAAAAGAGTTACCCCTCATCTTAAGCTTACCCTGTTAGTGGAGAAAACCCTCTGCGGCCCAAGGATCTGATAAGCGGATATGATCTTGGTCAGATCAAGCCTCCATTCCAGCCTCAGCGTGCATTCACCCGGCGACTATTCCTCCGCAACCCTGCTTCCGGAAAAAACTGCTGTCCGGCAATGTGCTCGTCGATCGTCGGATTTTCATTGTGACCAACGTCTCGGTACGAAACAAGGGCACAGTCGTAATCGCTACTTGACAGATCTTGGACCCTTGTCGCAATCTCGGTCATGCGGTTGTTGTCTGCTTGGCTGGCGTCTGCTGGACTGCAGAGTGCGATTCTACCTATGTCGGCTTCGACACAGCAGATTCCGCTCAATCAACATCCGTCATATTCTGCTTCGACAGACTATGGCAACGATGACGTGCCAATTGCCGACTCGGCCTTTGAGCAGTACATTCGGGACAGGATTGCGCGATGGCATATCCCGGGCCTTGCTATGGCTATTCTCGACAGAAAC
This sequence comes from Fusarium buxicola, assembly GCA_014899095.1. Classification (NCBI taxonomy): domain Eukaryota; kingdom Fungi; phylum Ascomycota; class Sordariomycetes; order Hypocreales; family Nectriaceae; genus Fusarium; species Fusarium buxicola. Next base: position 15,355 of record JAAVUK010000271.1, read on the forward strand.
AATACGTGGACGAGGGTAAGTCGACTAACAGCTCAAACACATTGTGAGGCAATCTTCTCTAATTTGGTCTTCACAAGGGATTCGGATATGCTTTGTTGGATCGCGATCCCGTTACACCCTCGACCCTCTTCTACTGCGGCAGCATGACAAAGTCCTTCACCGCCGCCGCCTTGTCGTTGCTTGTTGACCAGTCTCATGACTATGCTGGCATTGAGTGGTCCACGCCCGTCTCCAGTCTTCTTCGCCATGACTTTGTTCTTTCGGATGACTGGGCCACCAGCCACATCACTGTGGCCGATGTTCTCTGCCATAGGACTGGGTATCCCCGACACGACTATGCTGGCCCATTCCTGAATTCGTCCGTTAACATGGTCCACTCGTTCCGCCATCTGCCAATGGCTGGTGAGCCGCGCACGAAGTGGAGGTACAATAACATGATGTACGGGACCATGGGTTATCTCGTTGAGTCGCTCAGTAACTCTTCTCTCGCCGATTTCTTTCGTCATCGACTGTGGCACCCGATGGGCATGTACGACACTTATTTGCACCCCGATGATGCCTTGGCCAGTGGCAGCACGCTGGCTGTCCCTTACTATTGGGACAACGACACCGAGTCCTATGGAGAGATCCCCTGGAGAGATGAGAGGAATATTGCTGGCGCGGGGATGGCCATCTCGTCGGTCCTCGACTGGTCTCGGTATCTGCGACACATGATCCAGGAGACAGGTCCCATCTCCAAGGACGGTCATCACAGCCTCAAGCTTCCACATATGGTTTCCGCAGAAGGCGATCGCCTCTTCACTGGTCCTGTTTTCTATGGGTTTGGTTGGCACGGCGGCGTCTTCCAAGATGAGCCCGTATGGTGGCATTCGGGTCTGGTCAACAGCATGATGTCGATCATGGTCATGGTCCCAAGCAAAGAGTTTGGGTTTGTAATCATGATGAACGGCGAAACCACTCCTGCGCTCGACTCCATTATCGCCAAGACTCTCTATGACTTTTTTGATGTGCCGGAACCTGAGCGGGAAGATTTGGAGGCAAGGTAAGCCATTCATGACCCTTCTGTTAACGATGTGGGCGATCAGTCGTACCAGAAGCTGACAAGGGTCCGAAGTTGGAACCAAACGTATATTGAATACGATGAGCGCCTTGGGAACTGCTCAAATCGGCTGTATCCTTCTCTACCATCCCCCGTCCTTCCGGCTCCACTACCGTTGAAGGACTTCGCTGGTGAGTATTTTCATCCGGGTTATGGCCCAATATCCGTCTCTCTTCGTTGCGAGGAATGGAATACCCCCTTTGGCTCTCCCGCATCGCCGTCTACCACCAAGGACGGCTGCTGCAGGCTGGTGGCGGTCAGAACAGACATTTTCGGTAAACACGTCTCGTATCAACTAGAGCACAAGTCGGGAGACTTTTGGGTCGGATGGCTCTTCAACGACGACTTTGCGAGCGTGAGACGGCCGAGGGACTGCTATCGAGTTCAGTTCCAGGTGGGCGAGACAGGACATTCGGGCTGGTTGGGCCTGGACATTAGAATGGAAGGCGAGGACGTACCCCTGATCTGGTTTGAGAGGCAGGGATAGAAATACACATGAAGACGCAGCAGCTCATCCAATAAAACCCAGCTTCATGAGGTGGTCTCTGAGGGAGCGTAGGTCGGCTAGTGTAGTCGAGGCATGCTCCTTCAAAGCTTCGCACTGCAAGCCAAGGATCTTTGCCTCTCTTGAATCATGGCCGGCAACTGTTGAGATTACATCACTCAACTGCTGGGCTTTCGTGGCGAGTGACGATTGAAGCTCAATCATCATGACAGCCATCATGGAAGCCGCAGAAACTTTGGGTGCCACAAAGGATCCTATCCGGATCTCAGGGATGTCGAAACTCGGTTCATGATCTTTGGGCAAGAGTGAGGTGACATGAACACAAAGCCGGGCGTGATCCACGATGTTGTCGAAGATGTCCAGTAGTCGAAGGTGACAGGCTAGCAGGAGATTAAGAAGAGACTGATCAACTGCCGGTCGCGGTCTGGTTTGAAGAGGCTTGTGCAAATTGTGCAAGCAATCCGGGATGTCGCATTTGTCATCTTCTGGTGCAAGTCGCTTGAGGACCTCAGGATACAAATGTTGCAGCTTTTGAGCCAGCTGTAGTACATGCTCGAGACTTGATCCTAAATCAAACTTTGCGGAGGCACTCTGCGCAAACTCGTTGAGCTGATGTGTAGAGACAGAGACGTGTTGTCGCCCTGGATTTGGAAAGTCATGCTGAAGGCAATCCAGCGAAGCCATGAGCTCGGTCAATTGCGACACTTGGCTAGGGGGAGTTGGTTCGGTGTCGTCGCCCACAGGCGGTGTCGTTATCAACGGATCTGGACTTGTGTTGCTCATGGGATCAAGAGCTGGATTGTCCAGTTCAAACAACAGAGACCAGTCAAAGGCGACGTGATCCGATTGAGGGAGTGATCGAGCTCGAGGACTAAAGATACACGAGACACCAGCCTTGACACAACGGCCGCAAGCTAGGGAGCCAAGGGTTTTGGTGCATCGTAGCTTTTTATTGTGACAACGATCGCACGCTTGGCGAAGCTCTGCCATGGTTCTTTAATGGTGTCTAGATGGAGGTGCAGGTTGTAAAGGATGACAGCTAGCTGCCCGGAGGTGGCGGGCGGCAAGTTACGCATTCCAGAGAAGCTGCATGACTTGATTACCCTGTACTGTTCAACTGTTTGTGAATTTTGGTTCCGATCTGGCCGTCAGTGCTGATACAGTCAATGAAGTCTTTGCTTGGGTGGTTTATCGTCATTGATGCATTGTAGTTCATTGCTACGTGGTGGTGTACCTAATGCTCAGTGCACGTTACCTCGGGGTCCATCCCTTCCTGCGGTCGTACGTACTTCCCTTGTCAGCAGAGCAGCCACACCTTAGCATCACCATCACCAAACTCTCCTCTCTCAACCTCAACTTTGATCCCCCCCCAACCAAATTTCTGCATCCATCATCGCCAGTCATTCTGCCCTTGGCGCACCATGACTGCGATGCTGGCTTCTCAATCTGATGCCTCTGCCTCCAGAACATGTCGTTGATTCCCTACCAGCCCCACGAGGGCCGTGAGATTGTGCTGTACGTCATACCTACCTTACCTTAGCAATAGAATAGCAACCCAACCCAGCCCGCCTTTGTTCCTCCGCGCTTGCTCATCTCGATCAACACTCTTTAGCCGTCACCACAACGCCATTGTCGTTCGCGACTCCCAGTCCCATCGCCTCGAGATCCGCGGCATCTCGACTTGCCCGACATGCCACCAGCCGCTCACCCGTTCCGACTCATCCACCGATCGAGGCTATGACCGCTCCTTTGGTGCTCGTCAGGAGACCTACGTCGACCCCGACTACTTCCGCATGCTCCGCGCTGTCAACGCGAACCCCGACGTGGCCCCTGAACATGGGCCCCCGAGCCCCGTGAGGAGACTCTTCGGGCCTGCCCTCAGCGGCGGGAGCAGCCGCGCTACAAGCCAAGCCTCGCCATCTCCAGAACTTCACGACGGGGACGCCGAATTTGTGTCGAGTGCACCTGGTGTTGCACAGGCTGAGGGCAGCAGGATCCGAAGGGACGCATTCAGTCCCAATTATTTCAATACCTTCTTCGTCGAGGAGCGGGTGCTAGGCCGAGGAGGCAAGGGAGTCGTGCTACTTGTGCGGCACGAGATTGACGGGTGTGCTCTAGGCCAGTTCGCCTGCAAGCGAGTTCCCGTCGGAGATGACCATGCTTGGCTTGAGAAAGTTCTCATCGAGGTTGAGCTACTTGCTAAGCTCTCTCATCCAAACCTCGTGTCTTATCGTCATGTCTGGCTGGAGGACGTCAGGCTTACTCGGTTCGGCCCCAGCGTAGCCTGCGCCTTCATCCTCCAGCAATATTGCAATGGCGGCGACCTTCACCAGTACATCATCGGTGGAGCACCACGCGAGGCAACCAAGGAAGAGCTCAAAGCCCAAATGCGCCGCAGGTCCAAGGGCCAGCTCGACCCGCCCGCCGACCTCTTCCGTGGCAATCGCCAGCTATCCTTTGACGAGATTTACTCACTATTCAAGGACATCACCTCTGGCGTGGCATATCTTCATGCCGCCAACTACATCCATCGTGACCTCAAACCAAGCAATTGTCTGCTGCATCATGAAGGCGGTAGAATCACATGTTTGATCAGCGACTTTGGCGAAGTCCAGCCCGAGAACGTTGTGCGCAAATCCTCGGGGACTACAGGAACCATCTCGTATTGCGCACCCGAGGTTCTCAAATTGGACCCAACCTCGGGACGATACGCAAACTTCACCACAAAATCCGACGTCTTTTCGCTCGGCATGATCCTGTATTTTATGTGCTTCGGGAGACTTCCATACCGGAGCGCGAATGCACTCCAGGAGGAGCTTGAGGATGTTGATGAACTTCGAGCAGAGATCACTCACTGGCAGGGTTTCCAGGATGAACGACGTGAACGTCCAGATCTTCCCTCGAAACTCTACCAGCTTCTGAAAAAGCTGCTGTCTCTGAATCCTGCCGAGAGACCTAGTGCCAACGAGGTGCTCAAGGCGATGAGAGGCGAATCTCTGAGCTTTGACAACGGCGTAAGGGAAGAACCCGCCCCTGGACTTGGGTTGAACGGAAGCCGGGTCCAAAACCTAGACTCACCTGCTCCTCCAAGCACTCCACTCCCCGGTAAGCTCTGCCGCATCATGTCTAGACAAACTTTGCCCTTACAGTTGTGCAGGTCCCCGGCATCGTCACCACTCGGGTACGCCAGATAAGTTTGAGGAGTTTGCTGCTCTGGCCAGACGTAACTCGAGAGATCTCTCGCCCGCGAAAAGTGCACAGAGCTCCCGATTGGATCCAACCCGCCAATCTATCTCACGCCATCGTGGCTCCCAGTCTATGGTGGTTTCTCATAGTCAAGAGGGCCGCCGTAGTTCCGTCGTGGTCCCCACTGTCAGTGTCATGGACGCTTCTGAACCGTCAGAATTGCACGAGAGGAGGACTTCTCAGAGTCCTCCGCTCCTCATGCCACCGCCTAGTAGCGCGTCCAACGCCTTGAGAGAGAAATTGGCCATTTTTATCATCCATGTCATGACGATAGCAGGGCCGACCCTCCCTCTCCTGAGCTATATCACCCGCCTAGGCCTCTTTGCTGTCAAGCTCACATCTTTAACCCGCCCCTGCTGGCCGTTCATGGCGGAACCCAATGTTGCTATCCCCCTCGTTGCTATGGCGGCCCTAGACCTTGGTCTACCGCGGCTTACGAGTTACTCGCCCGCAATAAGACAGGGCTATGTTGACTACTTCTCGAGCGGCCTGCGGGCCTGGGGATTAGGGACGAGCTTGACATTGCTGGGCCTTCACTTTACTGTCTTGTGGATTGCGTCTGCGTGGGAGACTTTGTGTGCGGCGAGGCAGCAGGATATATGGGCGGAGCCAGAGTGGTGATGAAGCCGTGAATTCACGAGGAATGATAATGACAACGAATATAAAACGACGTGGCGACGGATTAGCCCAGAGAACACAGCCACGGCGAGCGATTAATCGCTACGGCGCTAGGGCTACACATACTGACAATGCCATGGATCAAGACAAGTTGATGATGTTGCTCTCTACTTTCTCTACTTTCATGATGAGACCAATATCCCGAACACAACGCCTAAAAAGCCCACTTTCGCAACGTCGTCGAACCGAGTCAACACATCAAAACTTTCTCAATGACTTCTGAGTCAGCATCCTCCGCCTATCCATCTCTCTCATCGCCAGATCTGCATCTTTACCATCCGGCGCCACGCGCTCACCGCGAGTGAGGCTCCCAAACCCAAAGTCTGGCTCTCCGCCCAGACTGCCAAAGATGTCTCCAACATAGTTGTCCGCCTTGACGCCACTCTTGAACTTGCAATCCCAGTCCTTGATGATGCCCTTGACGATCTCGATGCCTGCATTGAAAATGTTATCAATAGCGATGGAGAAGCCGTTTTGTTGGGCATCGGTGAGGTGCTCTAGGTCGGTGCGACCAGGAGGTGGGCGGTCGAAGTTGGAGCCTCGGAGCATGTCAGTGGGATGTTCTTATTGCGAGATCATCTTTGGGGAGATCGTGGGCGTCGTGGTTAGCAATACCTGTTCGGAGGACCATGACTCTCTTAAAGTCGACGAGTTTCTCAATCGCAGCTCTAACCAAAACCTCTAGCATGGCACTATCCTCCTGCGCACTCATGCAGTAGACCCCAGTGCCATTCGTCCACACCGCTGTAGTGTTCTCGAATGCTTCGGAAAGCCTACTGCCAGAGTAGTACACATCGCTCGTTGCAGTGTCGCACTTCACAACAGCGGGCGGTCGAGAGGCACTTGTGTATGATTCGCCCATGCGACCATACAAGGCACGGTACTGCCGTGGTCCGTCTGCATCAGACAGCTCTGCCTTGGAAGCCAGATCATAGGCAGTATCCTGGAGTCGGGCATTGAGCTCAAAGACCTCGGTACCGTATGTGATAAAGGGGTATTCGTGCGGCTGAAGACGGCCGTAGGAGAAGTAGCCCGTGGGCCAATTAGAAGGGAGTGATCTTGAATCAATCTCATATTGGAGCGCAACTTGAACGGAATATCGAGCCAGGGCCACGGTACCAAGGGTGCCGTACTTGGGATTGACGCCAGCAATCCCGGCGAGGAGGAAGTATGTCTTGCGCAAGTCAAATTCACGTGACAAGACAAGAGCCATAAGTGATGCAGCGGAGTTGATCTCTCCCTCACCAAGGGTGAACTGGCAGATGTTGCCATCTTTTGTGCAAAAGGCCCTACAGAAGAGCATGGAGAACCCAGAAGAATGGATAGAAGTTGAAGACAAATTACCAAGGTCTGAACTTGGTAGTCGATCGTGCCAGATTTCAGCCTCAGGAGACCACTGTGACAACGAATAAGGGAACGGATCACGCTGGCATCGAGATAGGGGCAACGAACCATGGATATGATCATGACTTTGGGGGCGACGGGCTTCTCGCTTCGAGGAGGAAAGAGATGCGGTCGTGCGAACACGTTGGGCATAAGAATGGATTGCAAGGCCAACACCAGAAACACCCTCAAGAGATCCATGGTTATGGCAAGTCAATCTTTTCAATGCTACGGAAGGAGAAATCTCTTGATCCGGGGGCAGTAGGTGGAGTTTTAATTTTGAACAATCGACATCGATATAAAGGAAAACAGAGACCGTGATAAGACAGAAAGACTGTTCGAGACTCATGGCGACGGATCGTCACACACAAGACCTCCTGTCTGGGGAGCGCCATGTGGGAGGCTATGTCTTGTCAGACTGAACTGCAGCGAGACAGGAGGATAGAGCTGTTGAATGGGTTAAGAGAATGAGAGTAAGATGATAGAATGAGCACACCGGGTGTGGTCCCTAGGAGCGCAAACGGTGCCAGCAAGTCAACACTGAGGGTGCGGATGGATCGGGATGAAGTGGAGTGATTGAAGGACAAAGACGGGACTTGGGCGGAAAGCCGCTTGTTCAGAGGATCAATGTCCGAATGAATACCGAAGAGTCGGGATCAAATCAGGGACAACCCGAGATGACTGTGGACAGCTGAAACTTGGTCCACGTTCGCATGGAGAACCTCATATGGAGACGAGACGTGACGAGACGTGATAAGGCGTGACGTGACGAGACACTACGAGTCTAATGCCTGAAGATGGAAGCGAAAGACAGCGACTTGTCTTAACTTGTGCGCGACAGCCTTGAGACAGTTTGGAATCGTGGCCATAGAGGATCGATGAGTCTCGTGACTGAACGAACTGGACTTGGTGTTTACCGAGATCTGTCTTGTCTGTATCGTTGAATCGCTGCTAGCTTCAATTCCCTGGTACAGCCAGAGACAAACACTTGAGAGCGGGATGCTTGTGAAACGAGCAGACTTCAAAGCTGGGCAATCATCCCGTCAACACCTTTTGAGAGCCAATATGCCAAGAGTCGGCCTTTCGATCGTCTCTGGTGTAACTTGAAGCCCCTGGATATGGCACTCGCCGAATCGACAACGATCTGGGGGAAGCATGTCTCGGCCGGGAGGAAGCCGAAGCGATTGGGCGAGGAAAGGAGCTAGTCGATTGGCTATCGCAGACGAGACGAGTCTTGAACAGCTTGGCTAGTAGAGAAGCAGTCGGTCTCAAAAATTGTTCATGTTGCGTGGTATGATGAGCGACTGTCTTGTCCTTCTAGTCAGATTGTGTTGCGTCAAGTGCGAAGGTGATGCAGAGGGAATAAAACTAGGATAAGGTAGCAATCATAAGAATTTTGGTACTTGAATATGCTTGTGCATGTCTGCATTTGGTGTTTGTGCGTGGATGCAAAATGCTTGTGTTCTTGTGTTGTGGCATGCGAGGCCTCAACATGTCAAGTTGGATATGAAATGCCACGAGAATTATGTTTCGGCTGTAAGGTAGTGAGTTTTGGGCTAGGGACACGTGCTTGTGCCTGTGTCTCTTGCTCCTTCCAGGTTTTGGTGAAATTTACGGATATGCTGTGGGATATTCCTTCCTTCCTACTCGAATGGACACAGCGAAGCAAGTGTATCCTGGCATGACTGTAGCAAGACGGCCGTTGCCACCAGAAGTGAACTCTTGGCATACCGTTTTTGCCAAGACTTGCCAAAAACCTTATCAAAAAGGTGCAATCCTGGAATGTTCCTCCTTCTCAATCAGATACTGTAACTCCAAGATCAATATGCAGATTTAGCCTCACTTCTCAACACCAGATATCACTCCCAGCCGAGGCAGGCAAAATGTGTTTAAAATGCACCGCTCTCACCTCTCCAAAAAATAAGTCAGCAAAGGTGCTGACGACGCCGCTGACATGTTTCACACGCTATGCCAAGTCTCTTCGCTTGTTCGGCATACAACACGCTGCAGCCAAGAATACCATCAAAACCTAACAACAGCACGAGGACACCAAGACCAGAACCTCAAGATCACCAAGACCTCCAAGGCTTCGGCGGCTCCTCTCTCGGCGTCCCCGAGATGACGAACAGCGACAGCACCCTGAGAGGCCCAATGATTTGCGCTGATCAGGTCCACAGGAATCCACCGGGATGCTGTAGGGCAGACCAGTTACAGTACTCGCGTCCTTTCTCTGGTGATTTTCACTGGATGCGCCGTAGCAATTTGCAGCTGTCAAGGAACACAACCGCCCAGCACCAGTCGGAGAGCTTCCACTGATGATTCCGCGTGGGGCCGGCACCAGGTATGACGCTGGAGTTCTTTATTTTCCTGTTGGTGCATCGCTGACGCTTTAGCTCTTTCAGGGCAAGAGAGGCCTCTGCTCAGCGACGGTCCCTCCCCCACGGTGCCACAATCAACGGTCCCCGTCCGATCCAACCCTCGGTGTTCCTCTCTTTTTACTTCTTTCTCTCTTATTCCGTGGTTTTGCGCTCTACCAGGCTTTTATATACACGGTCGCTCCGTCTCTGATCCTCCTTTCAGACCTTTAATCTATGGATGAAATCACAGCTGCTCCCGATCCACGCCATAGCGACTCCGGCGAGGCGTCAACTGATGGCCAACACCATCACCAACTACAACCACAACCACAAACTGATGACCCAGTAATATCCCAACTTAACAACGACGACGACTCTTCTCTCGAATTTCGTCAAGATGATTCTATCCGGGGAAACAACTTCGCCTTTACGCCCACTCAATTGCACAAACTCCTGACCGCCAGGAGTCTTCCCGCACTTCGCGCCTTTGGCGGCTTGCTGGGCCTGGCTGCCGGTCTTCGCACCGACGTCTCAGCCGGCCTCAGCGTCGACGAAACAAATCTCGATGGCACTGTTAGCTTCGACGAAGCTGTCGCCTCTGGCCGCCTAGAACGGCCGCCTGTCGTATCGGCTGCTTCTCCTCCACCGCCACCGCCTCTACTCCCTAATGGTCTTTTCGAACATCGCGATAACCACTTTGCGGACCGAAAGCGAGTGTTTGGGGACAACCGCCTCCCTCAAGTAGCGCAAAAGTCCTTCTTTAGGCTACTGTGGATAGCATTCAACGACAAACTCATCATCTTACTGGCCATCTCTGCTACCATCTCGCTCGCTATCGGCATCTATCAATCCGTCGATCAGTCAATCGGTGCTTCGCGTGTTGAGTGGGTAGATGGGGTTACCATTGTCGTTGCAATCCTTGTCATTATCATAGCAAGTGCTGCCACCGACTGGCAAAAGAACCACAAATTCAAAAAGCTCAATGAGCGCAAACAGCAGAGGGATGTGACAGTTGTCCGCTCGGGCAAGCTGCAGCGCATTTCCGTCTACCATGTCGTCGTCGGCGACATCATGCACCTGGAAGCCGGCGATGTTGTTGCCGTGGACGGTGTTCTTGTGCAGGCCTCCAGCTTGCAGATGAACGAATCTTCCATATCCGGAGAGGCTGAACTTGTCCACAAGACCGTGCCGAGCCACTATGATTCATTCCATACAGTACAGGCCGACCCTTTTATCTTGAGTGGAACCGCCGTCGCCAACGGTGTCGGCCGCTACCTCGTCACCGCAGTTGGGGCCAATTCTACCTATGGCCGCGTCCTCGTTTCCCTGAGAGACGATGTCAAGGAGACACCATTACAGGCGAAGCTTGGCCGCCTTGGCAAGCAGCTCATCGTCATTGGTGCCATCGCCGGCTCTCTTTTCTTCCTCATCCTCTTCATCCGCTTCTTGGTGAGGCTGAAGGGTCTCAGCGGTGGCTCGTCTGAGAGGGCTGAAGTCTTTTTACGCATTCTGATGCTGTCTATTACGGTCGTTGTCATTACTGTCCCCGAGGGCTTGGCTCTCAACGTGACCATTGCTCTGGCCTTCGCTACGAAGCGTATGCTCCGAGACAACAATCTGGTGCGAGTGATCCGATCATGTGAGGTTATGGGTAATGCAACTTGTGTTTGCTCTGACAAGACGGGCACTCTCACTCAGAACAAGATGAGTGTGGTGGTTGGACGGATCGGCCTCGAGTCCTACTTTGATGATACAGACCTCGGCACCCCTGACCCCGATAAATCCATGTCCCGCGCCTCGACCATCCAATGCGACAGCTCGGTGGCTTTTGCAAAGTCACTATCTCCGGAATCCAAGAGGTTAATCAAGAGCAGCATCGCCTTGAACTCGACTGCCTTTGAAAGCGATAACTCTGGACCCGCTGCCTTTGTGGGTTCAAGTACAGAGACTGCTTTGCTGAACTTTGGCCGGCAGCATCTGGGAATGGGGCACCTGGCTGAGGAGAGAACCAACTCTCCCATCATCGCCATACTCCCCTTTGATTCGTCCCGGAAGTGGATGGCTGTTCTCATCAAACTTTGCAACGGCCGATACCGGCTCCTGGTCAAGGGTGCGGCAGAGGTTGTCTCCGAGTACTGTGCCTTTGTTGTGTCCGACGTAACCTTCCAAACACCAATTGTTCGCCTGTCGGAGACTGATCGCGTAAGCTTTCGCAACACGATACAAGACTATGCTTGCAGAATGTTGCGGCCGGTCGCCATGGCCTACCGTGATTTCAGCGAGGAGGACGTCTTTGAGGGCCCAGAGGACGACCCGGGTACTGTCAACCTGGAATGGCTAGCCTCTGGCTTGACCTTGATCGGCGTGTTCGGTATTAGTGACCCTTTGCGTCCTGAGGTCGTGGAGTCGGTTCAGCAGTGCCAAGCCGCCGGTGTCTTTGTCCGCATGGTCACAGGAGATAACTTCTTGACGGCCAAGGCCATTGCGGAAGAGTGCGGTATATACACGGCTGGTGGCATTGCCATGGATGGACCGACGTTCCGAGACCTGACGCCAGCACAGTTGGATGCCGTCATCCCGCGACTGCAAGTTCTCGCACGATCAAGCCCGGAGGACAAGCTGCTTCTTGTGTCTCATCTGAAGCGTATGAATGAGACCGTAGCGGTGACTGGTGACGGCACCAATGATGCGCTAGCCCTCAAGGCGGCAGATGTCGGCTTTGCCATGGGCATTCAGGGCACGGAGGTCGCCAAGGAGGCGGCCTCAATTATTCTGCTTGATGATAACTTTGCGTCAATTGTCAAGGCGTTGGGCTGGGGCCGAAGCGTCAACGATGCGGTCAAGAAGTTCTGCCAGGTAAGAAGTCTTGTGGAAAGCTTGTACATGGATGCTAAGACTAACGGTCGTTTTCAGTTCCAATTCACCATCAACATTACTGCAGGCATCATCACAGTTGTTTCGGAGCTTGTCGGGGATGCCATCTTCACCGTCGTCCAACTGCTTTGGATTAATCTCATCATGGACATCTTTGCCTCACTCTGTTATGCCACCGATCACCCCTCGCCGGATTTCTTGAAGAGGAAGCCCGAGCCTCGTAACGCCCCCATAGTGAGCATCACCATGTGGAAAATGATTCTCGGCCAGGCCATATATCAGCTGGCGGTCGTCTTCGTTGTCCATTACGCTGGCTGGGACTTATTCAACCCGAATACTGAGTTTGAGATCGAGAAGCTCCAGACACTGGTGTTCAACATTTTCGTGTGGATGCAGTTCTTCAACCAGCACAATTGCCGCCGGGTGGATAACAAACTTGACATATGGTACCAAGGCGTCTTGCGCAACCCGTGGTTTATTGGAGTGCAGCTCGTCACTGTTGCCGGCCAGTTTATCATCATCTTCAAGGGAGGCGAGGCGTTTGATACGAGGCCGCTTACGGGAGCGCAATGGGGGTGGAGTTTGCTTTTCGGCGCATTGTCTATCCCATTGGGCGCCTTGATCCGACAAATACCGGACAGCCTCATGCAGGATCTATTCTCAATTATTGCAAAGATGTGGTATGTGATTTGGAGGCCACTCCGGTCGGGCTTATCGAGCCTCTTTTGCTGTGCAAGGTGCAAAAAGGTCGACAAAGAGCAACATGAGCAGCAACCGCAACAGCGACAAGAGGAAGAGATGGGCCCTGTCGAGAACATCCTCCACAGGATGCATCTGGCGCCAGGACCGGAGGAAGACGAGGCCCCTATGACGGCAGAGCAAAGAGAAGCGCTGGAAAGCTCGGAAAGGAGAAGAATGCAGGAGACAGAAAAGCAGACCCGAGAGATCGACTTGCACGCTCTTGTGGAGGCGGCTAAGCTGGGGAGAGAATATGCCGGCGCCGTTCTGGAACTTCACCCCAAGACGCTCAAAGACGACCCCATCCTAAGGACGAGTACTGATACGACAGTACCGCCAAGCCAAGATGCCCAATTTATGAGGTTTGTGACATTGAGTACGGCTCGGCGTCCCCGTGCAGCGAGGAGACAAAAGTTTCGAGACCCGCGACGAACAGGGGAGCAGCAACAGAAGTCTACTTCGTGGAGGGATCATTTCACATGGGAAGGGCTGCTAAGATCCAAGAGACGATAAATAGCATTGCCAGGCTTGGCATAACTTTTGATGCGCCTTTAAGAGGCGACACGGTAAACAAGTGAAGAGCGAATATAACTGTAATCAGGTGTATGTATATATAAGATGATGGTACCGTATGATGGGTCACGACGTTATGATGGACAAAAAGATAGGGAACTGAGATACCAGTATACAGATGGCATTTATTAATAAACTCTGGCATGAATAACAGTTTTCGCCCCGCAAAATTCGTGTTAGATATGCCGTATTTAAACCAGCCTCATAGCGCCTCTCAGTTGTGATTAGCCCAATTCGTACATATCCCTGTCATTCATAGATTCAATGCTGCCGTCTTCATGATAGCCTCCTCAATCGCACTCCCGATCTCGTCCCTCGGAAACCCGGGTCCACGCATCAGACACACAGACCTGGTCGCCAGGCACGAAACGAGCAGCGGCACGCTCAGCCTGATGGCCACGACACTGGGCCCCGGCTTGGACTGGGTCGGAAAGGAGAAGCAGTTGACGAAGCTCCAGCTCTCGGGCTGCTTGGACACAGTTTCGCCAGTCTCTGTGATGCTGGGGTTGGTCAGATTGAGCTCGAGGGTCTCCGAGTCGATGACGCGGGCGCCCAGGGCGAGGAGCTGTTTCTCGACGCCGATGATGCTGAAGAAGCGTGTCAGGTGGTTGATGTGCGCCCCAGCTGGTTGCGAGGGCCACGGCCAGCCTATGTCCTGCGGCGCCGATGGATTGAGTTCGCCGCGCGAGTAGACATGCTGTCCGTATCGACCATAGGGTAAATCGACGACGCGATAAATTTCTGCCTTCCCCGGGCCGATAAGCCATCGCAGCCGATTGAGCATCTCGTCTCTTGCGCGGCCGCGCAGCTGACTGCTGAAGATCCTCGCTTCCGGGGCCGAGACGGTGCGGATGTCCGGGTCGTTGCTGAGGAAGAGATATGCGATGGTGAGGGCGGCTTTGGCGAGGCGGTAGGTGAAGGAGTCTTGGGAGAGCGGCGACGAGGGCGAGGGGACGAAGTCGATGGAGCGGGCGGGGGATGCGGGCGTTGTGCCCAGCCAGCCGTTGCCGAAGATCTGAGGGGGCAGGGAAGAGGTGAAGGAGTGGAACGAGAAGGGCTGTGGAGGAGACGGGGGTTTGAACAAGGGTGGTGGTGGAGGACCTGGGATGGTGATGTTTGGTGATGGTGTTTTTGTTTTTGTTTTTGTTTTTGTTTTGTGAAGGGTGAGAGCTGAAGAGGGAGACGAGTTCGAAGTGGTCGTCTCGGCGTCGTTGGAGTTTGAACTATCAGGAGAGCTACTCGTCTCCTCCCTCGGCGGTGAAGCCGCCTCACACCCCCTCTTCCTCTTGGCCTCCCTCGACGGCAACGCAGCGCCCTCCTCCTCAGGCCCGACAACCTCCTGCGCCAGCGCAAGGATCCTCGCCATGGACCTCCGCAGGCTGCTCACCAGACGCGGCTGGCTCCTGACGACGGCCTCGGTCTCGAGCATCTCGTCCACAAACGTCATGAAGATGGAGCTCATCTCCTCGACCACCTCCTCGAGACGGCGCACGCGCTTGGCCTGCGCTGCCTCGGCGGCCTGGCGGCGCCGGCGGAAGATGTTCTGGGCCTCGCGGTTGCGATCGCGGCGCGCCTGGCTTGTAAGCTTGGGGGGTTCTCATTTCATTTCATGGCTGCTGGACATGTCGGCGCACCTTGAGAGTCGCGTCGTCGACCTCGTGGCCGCGAGACGGGGGAGGGCCCCGCCTCTTGGCAGGAGGTGATTGCGCCGTCATTGATATTGAGATGATGATATTGCGATGATCTGAATATCGAGACGATGAGTGAGACTGAGTGAGACAGAGTGAGACTGAGATGAGTCGGGACAGCTATCCGATGCTCCAGTAGACAAGCAAGCAACCCGTCTTTCACTCTCCAACAAACCAGGCAGTCGATATCCTCAGCACCAGAAATATGCAAACAGAAACAATTATGGACGGCTGATGCTGCGTCAAGAGTGAATGCTGACCAAAGTTGCTGTGTAATTGCAGGGTTGACGTTGAAATTGAGCCAACATCGCTACGTAAGCGACACGGCGGTTATGGCGCCCGCGGTTATCGGGCAATTTTAGGCCCTCGGAGATTTTACATCAGCGCTCCGACCCCGTGACCTCGTTGCCCGCGACCAACTGCGACGCCTTTTGTTGTACAAGTGGCAATTCTTATCATCTTGTGAAACACACGTAGCGAGTCATGTTTTCAGTTGTTTGTGTACTTGTGAGTGCGGTTGACCGAAGATTGACTGCTCTGGTCCCCATATGGAATCCCAGGTAATGAGTGACGGGAAATATCAATAACAATATCCAAAATACATCCTCCGACGAGCTCAAACTAGCCAGCAACTCTCCCAGTTGTGAAGAAAATCGTCCGACAATTCATTTCATATCATCGACTTGTCAAGCTCACCAGCACCGTATTCCTTGCCTCTGCCGAGGAAACCTCCGACATCAGCGGCACTCCTCCCAGCTCTCGGCTTCTCCTCGTCATCATCCATCCACCCTCCACCGCCCAGCAACTGCATAAAAGGCCCCTTCGCTTGTATCAGTCCATGATACGTCCCCTCCTCAACCTTGGTCCCATCTTCCAGCACCACGATCCGGTCTGCGATCGCCATCATCTCTTTACTGTGCGTCACAACCACCACCGCCATACCTCCGTGACTCCGCCTCGACCTGTCCGCCAGGTTCTGCATTGTCTGCCGAATCATCTCGGAGCTTTCTGCGTCGAGCGCGCTGGTAGGCTCATCGAGGACGAGGAGCAGTGGCTTCCGGGCTAGGGCGCGTGCGATGCTGAGACGCTGGGCTTGCCCGCCCGAGAGGGCCTGGCCGCCATCGCCCACTCTGGTGTTGTATCCCTCTGGCAGGGATATGATGAATTCGTGAAGACCAGCTGCTTGCGCGGCAGCCATGACGTTGTGAATGAGGCGTAACGGTGACAGCTCACTTAGGCCGTAGGCGATGTTTTCCGCGATGCTGGCGGGAAACAGGAAGGGGCTCTGCGGCACATACGCCATCATCGATCGAAGGTGCTCAATGTCAACATCTGAATACGAGATGCCGGCAAAGGTCAGCGGCGAGGTTGTGCTCAGGACGGCATGCTTGGAGGGCGTATATAGACCCAGCAATAACGAAATGACCGTCGACTTGCCGCAACCAGACCGACCCACGATCGCCAAGCAGTCCCCAGGATGCACCTCCAAAGACACTCCCCGCAAGACCGGCCTTTCCGTCTCCGACTTGTAAGAAAAGCCGAGCTCATCGAGCCGTACTGGAAGCGGCGTGCTTGGTTTACGAAACCCGCGAGTCTCGGCCGATGGTGTCAGAGACATGTTGGCGTAGCCCAGCATCTGCGCTGCCGTTGCTTGAGCCATGGTGACCTGCGGGATGGTGCTCAGGATGCTTGTCGCCGTGCCCATGCTGAACAAGAGGAGGTTCACCACCTGTACCACGGCCGTTGCTGTGATCTGCTGCTTAGACGCCAGCAGCACGGTTCCGTAGTAAAACACAAGTGCCGTGAGGGGGTAGTTGAGCGACTGGTACAGTCCAAACAACGCGCTCGTATATCCTGCCCTTCGCTTCCCGAGCCCAAGAGTATGCGCAACAGCTGTGAGGTACTTGTTGCTCATGTGATTTTCCAGCGTGAGAGCCCTCACAACACGGATATTGAGAAATATCTCAGTCAGGGTTGCGCTCGCATCCTCAGCCCCTTTGTTGCAGTACGCTTCCCATTTGCCGCTCACAATCGCGTAGCCCTTGACAGCGCCCATGACGACAGGCAGCGGAGCGAGTGCCACGAGCGTCAGTTTCCAGGAGACGGCAAGCGCCCAGACCACAGCAACTGAGATCATGACAGTCACGACGATCACGATGGGGACGAATCTGCCGACAATGTTGCGCATCTCCTCGGCGTTTCGATCCAGGCACTCGTTGATGCGGCCGGGAGAGTTTCGTGATCGATCGAACCATGCCCTGGGCTGTCGCAGGATCCTCTTGAGTGCTTGTACGCGGATGGTGTCGATCCAGGCCTGGCCGACAATCTCGAGAAGATAACGGCCACCGCCGGTGCAAACACCATCAACAACGGCAACGACGATGAGATAGATGGCCCATTTTTTACCCTCAGCTAACTTGTCGCCTGGCGACCACATTGCACCTAGAAGCTGTGCAAAGCAGTATGAGAACGTGGGAATAGATCCTGCACCAACAAAGCAGGTCAAGACCCCAAAGATGAGGATAAGCCGGTGTCGTGACCCGAGAGCTGGCCATACCGTCTTCAAAATGGCGATCAAGGACATGGGCTCTGGGAGGTTCTTAACCTCATTGTTCGTGCCCCCAGCAGCATTTGACTGTAGTTTCTCATCGTACCTCGCCAGCCGGAGTTTTGAGATACTCTTGCGACGATCTGCTCCACCGAATAAGAAGACCGGCTCATCAGCCGCTGGGTTCGATACGCCTGATGCTTCCATAGCCTCCATTCTGCTCTGACTTCTGAGTGCAATACTATGCTTCTCGTAGAACGAGATAGGTGAGCTAACAGCCACCGACTTTGGTCGCTCAGGCTCAGGAGGAGTCTCTGAGTCCCAGATCTGAGCTGTCCTGATGCGAAAGGCCGCTGCGGTACTTGCTCCCAACGAAATGCGTCGCG
Organism: Fusarium buxicola; assembly: GCA_014899095.1. Classification (NCBI taxonomy): domain Eukaryota; kingdom Fungi; phylum Ascomycota; class Sordariomycetes; order Hypocreales; family Nectriaceae; genus Fusarium; species Fusarium buxicola. Next base: position 33,430 of record JAAVUK010000271.1, read on the forward strand.
AAGTGCCAGTTGGGGCCGGGTTAAGAGACTCCAGCTCTTCCACGAAGAATTGTGAGACCCTTGAAGCCCTCGTTGGCAGAGGAAATCTTGGGGAGATTGGTGTCTCGGGGGATGTGATGGTGATCTCTATGGGAGTATCTGGGGAATCCGTTGGCATAATTGACGCAAGCGTAGCAAAGACGCCACCACCCTTCCGATCCAAATATCCCCTGAAGCCCTCTTGTACAATGGACGCATTGTCCATCACATAAACAAAGTCGCCATCCCCGATCTGGGAGACATCGTGCGTGATGATGATGGTCGTTTTACCGCGCCGCCAGTCACGGATCGCGTCCATGATGAGGACTCTGCTGACCTGATCCAGACCGCTGGTGATTTCGTCGAGGATGAGTACCGGAGGATCTCGAAGTCGAGCCCTAGCTAGTGCTAGCCTTTGTTTCTGCCCGCCGCTTAGATTGTACCCGTCTGCTCCAACATTGGTATCGAGTCCTTCAGGAAGTGTTGCTAATGTGGTTTGAAGCAGTGCCGCATCACAGGCGCTCATCACCTCGGATCGTGTTGCTTCATCGGGATTGGGATGCCCGAATGCCACGTTCTTGAAGAATGTCTCGTTGAAGAGAATGCTGGATTGTTGGATCAAGGTGATATTCTCACGGACCCATTGCCTGTCAAGAATCCGTAGAGGTTGATTGTCGACTTGAACCTGTCCAGTCAAAGGTTCATAGAGACCGACGATGAGATTGCCTAAAGTACTTTTTCCTGAACCGCTCCTCCCAACGATGAAAGTCATGTCGCCGGAGGGGAAGAGGAAGCTCGACTGGTTCAGAACGTTCTGTTTCGGGTTTGAAGGGTATGCGAAGCTCACCTAGATACAGTTAGTTAGTACTCGTCTGGTGCACTTGATGAAAAAGTTTATACGTTTGTAAGCTTAATGTCGCCGTCGCAACGATCCGGCCTCAAAGAGCCAGCCATTGGCTTGACCAAGCGGCCGTGCTTGGAGTTCAAGGTGATGCTCGAGAGAAACCCACCCGCCGACATGCCTTTTGCGATGACCAACCACTGCGGCATTAAAGCTTCAATGCCCTGAAACGAGGCAAGTGTGGCGTAGAAGGTCGTCAACACATGGCCTGGAGGAAGGCCATCATTTACAAGGACGACGCCGTACCAGAACCCAACAACGAACATGGCCACAACCCAGAAGGCGACGTAGCCCATCTGTACTGCGTTGCATTGCGCTTGAATGAGGTAGTGCTTCGCTGCGGCTTTGACCGCCGGGTAGTACTGCCACACTTCCTGATCGTATCCATTGAAGACCTTGACAAGGTCGATCGCGAAGATGGAAGCGACGGCAAACTTTGAGGCAGTGGCCAAGTCGCGTTTTTGGGCTTGAATGGCGGGTTCGAGTCTCCGTGTAGCGAGTGAGAGGATGATGGCTGAGAGAGGTAGAGTTGCCAGGAGTACCAAGGTGAGTTTCCATGAGTAGTAGAGCGCGATGCCGAGCGAGGCCATGGAAGTGATGATGTCACAGACAAGAAGGCCGAGCACCTGGGACGTTGCGAGCTGTAGTTCTCGAGTTTGCCTGTCGAATATCAGTCAGGTCTGAGGAGAAAGGTAGGGTGTTGATTCCTCACGTCTGAATCCGAACAAGAAGACTGGAGATGCCCTCGGTCTGAGAGTCAAACCAGGCCATATCCTTGGACAGCAGACTGGCAAAGATGTCACGACGGACGCTGCTGGCCTGCAATTCTCCAAAGAAGACCCAGAGAGCAAGGAACGCGGTGCTGGCCATCCAATTGCCGATGCCAAGGCCGAGAAGAACGAGAGACCACATGGAGACATCAGACAAGGTACCAGAGCCATCGAGGGATCTATTTCCAAAGCCTGCGATGATATCGAAAACCTTTCCGAGGATGATGGCTAGGACTGTTTTGAAGGCAGCCGTAAAGGCGGCGGCTATCAAGGCAGCGATGAGGGCGCCTGTGTGAGCCGTCCTGGTGAAGAGGAAGAGCTGCCTCCAAGATGACTTGTCCTGCTGCTGGGGGAGCTGAGATGCTTGTGTATCCATGTCGACCGTGTTAATATTGTGCATCTCTCGGGGATGAAGGTTTTCAGAATTCGACATTCGGACCAGTTCAATCTGGGTTGAGGGCGAAGGTCATACATAGACGGCATTGAGAGTTGAAGCATGAGGCGGAATCGTTCAGTAGCCGACATGGTGAGGCAAGTTTGTCAGTCGGTTAGCAGAAGACAAAGAACAATAGCAAGGGATGCCAAGCTGTGAACGGGTGGTGAGGCTGCCGTGGTCGAGTGAGCGCACAGACGGAGTGAAGTGCATTAGTATTGTTGTTCGGCGGCTTGATATTGTTCACACCCAACACCAACGTCAAACCCCGGAATCTCGTAAAATAGATAGCGAAGACGGGCTGTTATAATTCCCGAGCTTACCACGCGAATAATTCCTATTTCCGTGTGCGTGAGGTCGATTCTTACGAAGGCCCCGGCGGTCCGGTCGGAGGATTAGTTGCTGCATTTGGCTCCGGCTTCATCTCGCTATTTCGTTGCTGAAGCCCCTTGCTTAAGTATGAACGCATTATGCCGTTTTTATTGTAGTCTCGTAGACGATCTATGGCCCACCCCTGGCTTATTCGAACAAGATCCTAGGGTACACTCTTCAGGGCGGAGTATCGGTCTCTCCCAGCAGTCGCAAACGGGAAACGAATCCGCCGTGATTGAACGGAGACTCGAAGATAAATTCAGTGTCTACAACGAGAAAGGCAATTCCGCACAGCACAGATCCGTTGAGTTACGGTGTGTTTGAAGAGGAGATTGGACAGTGGAACAGGATGAGGAGACCGGAGAGAATAAGCTGTGAAAGGGGTATGATTTTACCACCGGCTTCGGTGATCTTGAACGAGTAAGAGAGAAGCGAGTAAGAATGTATTCCAGTCAGCTTTGAGGATTAAGAAAATCGAGGCAAGATTCTGATAGTGAGGTTGATGTGATGGCATTCACGATCCTGGACAGAGCAAAAGCTGAAGTAGCCAATGTCGCTGAAGGTGGCGTATCGGAAATATTGAGGGAATATCAGATGGAGTCGGTAGTTAGAAAGAGGACTGATCCTTGCAAATTGCACATTCAGTTGTTGAGAAGTGTGAGAAGTGCTTGAGGCTTGAGGGACTCTTGTTACTCGGTAGAAAAGCGAAGCACCCACAGTCTTCGAGCAGCCACTAGAAGTACAGTGCCAAGATGCAGTGTTAATAAGCGCATGCACGATGCGCTGATATCATCCTCCCACTTTCGTTTTTGTGGCTGCCCCTCCATCATCGCTGCCCCACGTTCAAGGTTTTTGCCCGACGACGACTTGGACAGAAGCTTTTGTACCACGATTACCAGCAATTTCCATCTGTCCAGTTTCTTCCGACAACAGCATACACTTCGAGCCCATCAAAATGGATCCTCTCGATAGCATGTCCGGGGCGCCTGTCCCCAAGAACTTTGACGCCGAGAATGCCCAGAACAACGAGGATGTGAGTCTTTACCCAGCGACTACTCGGCGTTTCCTTGCTCGCGCCTTCTCATCGAGAGCAGGTAGCTAACTCGCAGCTCTACAGATCGAGAAGCAGTTCGCCGTCAAAGTCGTCCAGCACATGCAGACCTACTGGTCCATCCTCGAACGAGTCAAGGGCTCCTCCCTGCGATTGACCAAGATTGACGACGAGATCATGGAGCACCTCAAGGAGGCCCTCCCCGAATTCGACCCCGCCGTCAAGATCGACGAGGACGAAATGAAGAGCAAGTCTGGCAAGGATATGTGGCGCAAGTTTCTGATGACCTACGAGAAGAGGGTGGACGACTACAACTTTGGCACCATGGTCCGCAACAGCCCCAAGGTTGAGTACGAGGAGGACACCACCATCTTCGTGCCCCGAATGCAGTTCTACGCCATCGAGATTGCACGGTAAGAAAAGCACCGGGCCTATCTTGGCTAGGAAATCGAGCCTGACATTACAATGTAGAAACCGCGCGGGCCTGAACGACTGGATCTACGAACACGCGCAGGCTGAGAAGGCCAAATCCAAGTAAGCTGGCAACGACATTGCAATGTCACCACAGCAGCAAAACCACACCGAGCCAGGCATCCACAGCGCCCGAGCCCCGGACTCGCATGGATCCGGTCGCGTCGCGAAGGAAAGAAAGCCGAGTCCCGCGCGGGATTTGGCTGAGGGGGACAAGCCTAGGCGCAGGACGTCAATGATCTTATGATACGTATCCAAACTTGAGCACAATTGGCTCAAGATCTTGAGTCCGATGGGTTGTATGTACTGGATCATTTCGTGACACCCTTAGAATACATGGCATCAAGAAGTCGGCTTTGCTGAGCTCTCATCTCCCATCTGGTACCTGAGTAGCTGTTATAGTGTTGCGCTAGATCACCAACCGAAGCATCGTTCATAAAGCGTTCAAGCTGATGAGAGCTGTTCCATTCTTAAATGAGAACGAACACGTCCGCAACTTGAAAATTATTGTTGTATCATCTGTCCGAAGTAAGGAAACGAATGCCATACAAGTACACGGAATGATCAGCGGGGTGCTTTATAAGTTTAGATGTAATTTTGTATAGGCTTTTCTACAATTGGATCATGTTCTATAAATCGTAC
>JAAVUK010000273.1:0-27880 GCA_014899095.1 Fusarium buxicola
CCCCTTGTCGCGACAAGGGGACCCTGCTGGAAACGACTTCCTTTGAGAAAGTCTACTACGTACATACTACGTATGTACAACGGGTTCCGCGGAAGCTGTTCCCGTTCAAGCATCTCCAAAGAGCCCCAGGAACGCTTCGTAGGGGGTTGAGACTAATCGCAAAAGAGTGGTGGGAATTGCAAGGTCCCTGTCATTAACAACATCGAAAGGGCGATGGCGACAATTCAACTCGCAGAGGGTGCCTCTGCAGAAGACAGTACAGTACTGTACCCGGGACGAAATTTACTGCATGACGGCACATTGGACAATGGATGGTGCATGCATAGTGGATGTTGAATCCTTGGATCCCTGTTCCGGTACAAGACGCCCCGCTGCAAGCAATATCCGGTGAAGCTTCCAAAATCTCGACATGCTTCTATCAAAGCTGGGGAGAGCATCAAAACTAACATAACAAACAGTCTAGTACATTATCGAGGAGGTGCGTATCGAGGGTTTAGAGGTTCACCTTGCTCTAATGGCCCGCTGCCCACTCTCTCTGTACACGTGTGTCTTGAACAGGACGTCTCTTGGGATATCAGCTGAGGAATGAGTGTTTTCCCTTGATCAATCTCGTTAAGATGCTCCTTGTTGTCCGTATCGTGAACTGTAAGGACCTATGCAGCCTCGTATTTGTTCGATTCGTGCTTACCTAATGCACCTTATTGTAGAACTGCCGAATTGCATGCCCCTAGCATAAGGTCACGTGCGGCCCATTCCTAGCCGCTCCTCCTCCCCCGCCATCGACATTCTTCCGCCCAACGGTCATCAACTATCTCCTTAATCGAAACATCCCACCACCCGCAAACGCACGTCCTTCGGATACAACGATAGCCTCTCCGATACCCCCAAAATCAAAATCGAGAACCCACACCTCAAGGAGATAGCCGTCCTGGGCATGTCGGCTGCTACCACCGACCCGGGCCTTGTCGCCGCTCCCGCCCCCGATCTCTCTCCCGTTGCTGCCGTCGACCAAGTCGGCCAAGTCTCGCCCGTTGCGCAGGTCGCGACGACGCCCAAGGAGAGGCATTCCCTTACTCTCGACCAGCGCCGAGCTCTGCGTCGCTGGGCGAATAGTCAGCCTATCCGCCCTTCCCATAAGGCCTGCATCGATTGGTTCTACTCCCAGTACGGCCAGCAGATTAGCCAATCCACCGTGTCGCATTCGCTATCGCCCAAGTACTCGCGACTTGATAGTGACAACCCTCAGTTGTCTGGTTCCCGTCTGCGCTACGGCAACTGGCCTGATGTTGAGAAACTCGTCCTCATCTGGTACCAGCAGGTCCAAGCATCGGGTCGGCAGCCAACGAATGAAGAGTTGGGCGAGAAGGCAAAGTCCATCTTCAACCAGCTGCCACGATACAAGGATGAGAACCCGCCTGAATTTTCGCCCGGCTGGATCCATCGATTCAAGAAGCGATATGGCCTCTTGATTCGAAGACAACGACGCCATGGCGACGGAGGAATGAACCCGGCGGAGGATATAGCATATCTCACCGATTGCGTCCCCCGCTTCATGAACATTGCCTCTGACACAAGCCCCGCTGCTATCAAGGAGGAAGTCCTTCGCGTTGTTGGCATTGAGCCTAACCTCAACACATGTGCACTGGTGCGCGATGAGATCGTTCGTAGACTGACCGGCCCTCAACCACCACCACCGCCTTCACCTATGGTGACCACCGATCCACCGTCAATCCCTCCACCACAGCCGGACCTGCCTATCTACGCGGATGACGACCCCGAAGTTGTCCTGCAGAATGCCTTGCGCCAGCTTCAACAAGAGGAACAAGCCGCTGAAGAGCAAGCTGCGGCTGTACGTGAAGAGCGTGATCGTGCGGAGAGAGCTGGGCTCCCTCCGCCTGGCATCATGACGACTCCTAGTGGACGTGCATCCTCTGTTCACCGTTACCCAGCTACGCCAGCGCATGATCTGAGTACGGATCTAACACTTACTCCGATAAACTCGGAAACGCCGGTTGCCCGCGATGACCGACCGCTGCGATGTCCCTTCTGCGTTAATCAGCGAATGCTACGCTCCATCAAAGAGGCCGTTGAGCACTTATCCTCTCATGTTGTTGTTTGATCATTGTTTTTCGGGCACCGCCCATAACGTCAGAAATACGAAAAGAAGTACCAGGGATTTGATGATTAAGGCCATGGAGTTGAAATGGACGGTATAATGGAGGAGTTTGAGGCTGTTACTATGCGTGTACGGAAATACCTTTGCTATGATGAGACCTGCGGTAATACTACGATCTATTCGTGAGTGATCTTGACTTTCGTTGGTTGTGCATTGAGAAGCTCACAGACAAGTCTACGCTACCTAAAACATGCTCGCACCGCATCTACAGAAGTCCACTCGCTTTCAACGCCTTCATAACTTCATCATTCTCCTTCCGCGCCTGACTCCTGTGTTTCTTATGCTCCCCCGTATTGATGTAGTTCACCCAGAACTTTAGGCCCTCAAGTCCCTCCTCACGACACAGCTCACCTCGCTCTTCCGCCATGAGAAGCTCTTCCTCTGCGACACCGAGACTCCAGCCGAAACGCTCGGCGGCCTCCTGGGCGGTGATACCACGACCAAATTCCTGCCAGTCCCAGGGCACATCGCGGTCTGGTGGGAACTCGTGTAGGTCTCGTAACCATGCAAGTATGGCTCTGACGGTGGTTCCGTCGGTCCGGTCACGGCTCTGGACGACCATGACGCCGCTGCGAAAAGTGCGCAGGCGGACAGGTAGGTTGAGCTTGCTCCATAGCCTGGCGGCTTTCTCAAAGTCTGCTGGGCTGACGAGCTCGACTCCGCCGCGGGCTCTGTTGAACATGGCCCAGAGATCGACGAGTGTGATGATGCCGCCTGCTTTCCTGAGGACGCCTCTTGAGTCATCGGTGAGAAACTCAGCCAAGTTCCTGGATAATTCGGACAGATAGAGAGACTCGGAGCTGCCGCCCCCCACAATATCCTTTGTTGTAATCAGCCCTAGTTGGCTCGCTGATTCTGCCAAGATGGCATTTTCTTCGGCTGATGCATTGCCCTGGCCATTGTTCGTTTGTCTTGCGAACCGTTCTGCCAGAGCAACGACCTCCTTGGCGGATGACATGAGAGCTTCCAAGTCCTCGAAGGCGCTTCCGATCAGTAGTTCGTTGTTCTTGCGCATATTCAATCCCAGCTGCTCCAGACCAGCAATACCCACCCCCTTTGTCCTTGCTCCGGATGCTCCGCTTCCGGAGTTGCTGGTCCCGTCATCTGCCACCCGACCGCTCTTGGGAGCGGGCGGCGCATCTTGAAGAAGCCATTTGCGCTGTGTCATGGACCCCTTGAGCCGTTCATAGAATATCTTCTCACCGCCTCCTCGGAATGAGATCTTGGCGCTTTCAGATATGTCAATTCCACTTTTGCTGCTCTTACCCCGGTCGAGGACGGGACCTGGGGAGTCATTCCTGGCTGTGTCGGATGCTGCGCTTTGCTGAAAAGTTGACGGGATATCCTGAGATATGAGAGGAGCGCCGCACATCTCGCAGGTCATCAAAGAAGGGTGATTCGAGAAGGTGCATCGAGGACACTGGAATGACGCAGGCGAGTCCGCGCCATTGGAAGCATCTGGTAAGCCGGATTTAGGTGTATGGTCCAAGTTTTCATATATAGGCCGAGTTTCAGAGTGACCCGGCCGTGAAGGGAGTGGCGAAGTGAAAGCTGGCAATGGAGCTGGGCGGTTACTTGCACCAGAGATCGCTGCTTTCAAGACCAGAGTCAATGTCGGTTTGATGCCGCATGCGAGACAGGGCGGAAGTGGAGTATGCGCGTTGGCAGAAGTCGGGTCGAAGTTGGATGGGACCGGGTTAGAAAGGCTGCATATTGTGCAGACCCAAGTCGCGCTCGTAACAGTTGGAGGCTCTGGAGGCGATCGATAGCTACTTTCTGAGTTCCCTAGAGATCCAGGAATGTTCCTTTGAGAGTTTGATGCGTTTGATATGGCGCGACTATGATAGGATGCTCGTTTAGGAGGCTTTGGCACCAAAGTCACTTTGGGTGATGACTTGAGAAACCCAGCATAGAACTCATAACGATCCACATCTTTCAAGTCCAAGGCAACCGAGTTTGTACGAGGGTCTTTTTTATCAACATAGCAAACTCGATGCGAGGTTAAGTAAACCTGTCCATTTTGCTGACTGGGTAGCTTAAACTTGCTGTGGTGATGTCAACTCGAGCTTCAACTTGCCCCACCAAACGAGCAACTTACCCCTCATACAAGCCAACGTTGTCCTGGACAAAGAGGAGCACCTCATCTGGAAGATACGAGGGCCGTAATGCGGTGGTTAGATCGATGTGTTTTAGAAACATCCGTCATGTGGAATCGAAGTCGAAGCAGATGCAGCCTGTAGTAGTCCGTGGAGGGATGAGCGATGATGCAAGTGGGGGATGTCTTGCAGCAAAGAGGAGACCAGTCGCAAAGAGAATGGAAAGTCTATAAATGCCTGAGAAAAGGGCTTGGGATCTCCAGGTCTTCGGCCTTCCTTCAGAACTTGAAGCAGAAAGGTGGTAAATGGGTTACGGCGCTTGACATCGAGTGATGTCGTTCCAGGCACGCGAGACATTCGCCCGGCCCCTCGAAGATTGTCGGCCCCACTACAACGATAAGCTCTTAAGCAGTGGAGAGAGAGATATCTCGACAAAAGGTCACGCCTGTTATATCACGTGACTGGACCGCCACCATTCCTTCGAAAATACCTCCAACAAAGAAGCCTCCACTTTCTTCCCAAAGACCATCACCGCCTATTCCGCCGTCCTGCCATCTACAACTTTGGCATCTTCATTTCCGCCAACCCATTCCGTAAAACTAACCTTTCCCTCCGCTAGCTCTCCGACACAATGATGCCAAGTTGGCCAGCGGTGCAGCAAGCGCCGAGCATGACCCAGCAAACCGTACCGGCCTCCTATGCGTATCCAACGAGTAAGTCGACTCCTCAACCCTCGCCAACATGCGTCTGTAGGTCATCGATGCTGACTCCTGTTACAGATCCTGCTTTCATCCCCGTTCCTGTTCGTCAGGGATTCGGTCAATACGGAGCCGCAGCTGCTCCTTACGTCGGATACGTGCCTCCACCGCCCCCCGTGCAACCCCAGATGCCTACTGCTTCGCCCGTGAATGGTGCAACCCCAGCACCTGAGCAAAACAAGTCAAAGGTCGACTGGCCCGAATCTGTTCGGAGCTATGTTCAGCGATCTTTCCTCCCCCAAAATGAAGACCCTACCGTACTTCGTGCGGATATCGAGGCTAAGCTTAAGAACACCATCGGTACCGCCAAGGAAAACGGCACTCTATACACAATCGACTGGGACAACATGCCCTTACCGCAGGCTCTAGTCAGAGCCGAACATGACGCTGATATGAAGCGCAACCTGAATGCCTCGCCGTCCCATGCTCGCGATCCCCTGAATCCCAGGAAGAGGAAATCTGCCGATTTTGCCCATGATAACAACACTCAGCCTCCGTGGCGCTCTACTAACTCGCGATCTTCTCTTGAGGACCGCATCACCTACCCTTCACCGGAAAAACGCGCTTCTATGGACGACCCTCTCCCGAAATCAAGTAAGTTCCAGAAGGAAGCCAACAAACGCAAACGCCGGTTCGAGCACGAATATAAATCACTCAGATCGCCCAGCCCACCTCCGCCATCATCCGGACCTATTACTGGCACATGCGAGGTACTCGAGAAGAAGTATCTTCGTCTCACAGCCCCTCCTGTTCCAGCCAAAGTCAGACCCGAGCGTGTGCTGCGCCAGACCCTGGACCTTCTCAAGAAGAAGTGGAAGAAGGAGAGCAACTACTCGTATATTTGTGATCAGTTCAAGTCTATGCGGCAGGATCTCACTGTGCAACACCTCAAAAACGACTTTACTGTTTCTGTTTATGAAATCCATGCCCGAATTGCCTTAGAAAAGGGGGATATCGGTGAGTATAATCAGTGTCAGACCCAGCTGCGATCGTTGTATGCTCTGGGCCTGAAGGGCAACCCTATTGAATTCAAAGCGTATCGCATCCTTTATTTTATCCATACTGCCAACCGAACCGGCCTGAACGACACCCTGGCAGATCTAACCACAGCGGAGAAGGAGGAGAAGGCAATCAAGCATGCTTTGAATGTGCGATCGTCACTAGCGTTGGGGAACTATCACAAGTTCTTCCAGCTTTACCTGGACACCCCTAACATGGGCGCATATCTGATGGATATGTTTGTTGTTCGGGAGCGGCTTGCTGCTTTGTGCAACATTTGCAAAGCGTGAGTTATCTCCTACCAACCCTACCTTCACCTGATTGATGCTAACGGTCTCGCAGGTACAAGCCGGATGTCAAACTTCGCTTCATCACTGAGGAACTCGGTTTCGAGTCCGATGCTGATGCGGCCCAGTTTATCATCGACCAACAAGGTCAACACCTACTGGAAGATCGGACTGACTACATCGCGTTTATGACTGGCAAAGCCGGTTCCCTCTTCGAGGGTGCACGAACCTCCGCGTTCCGCAAGGTCGACATCAAAGGCCAGATCTGAACGTTTTCTTGTGCATTTTGTCTCGATTGTCTTTCCCTCTCTTTCTCTTGCGACTTTTTTTTTCTGGCGTCTCATGGATTGAGACATGATCGTCGATATCTGATCGACGAGACATGATGATGCCTTCGACTTGGATGACATGCTGTCATTCATGTAGACACGACTTCGACGTTTTATACCCGTTTCTTGCTTAGGTGGCATCGGAATGTTTTCTCCGCTACTCCACGCAACCCCAGGGAAGTATGCGGAGATTCCGTCTCTTGCTGCTTGACCTGGGTTTGGATCAATTAACCATACCAGCCTCCCATTCTATTATCTGGAGGCGATGCATTTGTTTGGTGGATCACAAAAATTGGATGGTTGGGAAATTTAGACACGAAGGGATCGCATGGGACGGAATGGACCAAAAACCTACAGTTAAATCCTGGCATGGTTGGGGCTGGCGGATGACAACTTACTGAGGTTGCCGGTGGTCATGCTTTTGGTGCCATGCCATCTTGTTATGCCCAGCCTCAACCGAGCTCAGGCAGATTTGGACGCAGAGGATTTGGAGTTTCGAGGAGTCATGATCGGTCTGTTCAAGTTGATAGCAATCAATTCCGTGCTTTTGACTTGGCTTTGTCTGGATCGCAGCCCAAGCAAAATGACATTTGCGAACTGATTGCTGGCTTGTGTTCTGCACATCAGGCTCTTCCATTTCATGAACGATTGTGAATTTTGATGTGGAGGGGTTATGATGCTCCTAGGTATGTATATAAGCTACTTTAAGTCTTGATCCAAGTGAGATCATCCTCCTTGCTCGCTGCCGCAACGGTTAGGCCCGGGGGTGAGAAGCGTAATTGAACGCTAACCTCCACTCCCTATATGTATGGTTCAAACGCCACTACCTGCGTATACTTATGTTCGATTCCCCGGCCAGTAACTACCGTTTTGTCCGTGTGCGTAAGCCATGGTACCCATGTTGTGTATTGCTGTGTTGCCAAACCAAATACTGTGTTACCAACTTGCTGCGAAGAGGCCTTGGTAGTGCCTCGAGCTGGGGACGTTTTGGAAGGGGGCTATTGTTGAGTAGGTAGTGATGCGGGAGGGTGTTCTCTTTTTGCATTTTTGCTCTTCTTTGCCAATTCAATGTCAAGATGGATTGCGCGCGCGCGCACATACACACAATCCCTACGTTGCTCAAAGCATGATCACCTTGAAACGACTTAACTACATGACTGAGATCTCTTTCCTATGAGAGGAAGATGGCGGGATTCGTTTCAAATGCGGCATCAGCAGTTCCCGAACACCGAGTGCGTATGAGGGCGCATGAATGAGGGCGGCTCGCGATGGTGTTTGTAACAACAACGTTAGTTACGTAGTGAAATCGGCATAGAGAACAATCGCCTGCCAGATTGGGACCCTGTGCCCCGAGGGCCGGGGACGAGGACGAATCCCTGCATATAGAAACCCAAGTTCTGAGGATTTGACTTGTCTTGGGCCACGAGGTAGAAGACCCAGAAGTGGGAAGGCTTCCAATTCCTCAGCAGGGAGTGCCGCATTGTCGGGATAGGGAGCGGGATTGGCGGTTTAGCAATTGGACCCAATCCAATGTCTTTGTCTTGCTGCGGTAGGGTTGCCATTAAGTTGAATGAGTGAACATGGGGGAGTCAATGGCGCGAAACGCTGGGCTCGGGTTAGTGCCATGCCATGAACAATAGTATCCAAGCTGCGAGTGGCCATGTTAGACATGGAGCTTTGGAGATTCGGATTGGACGAGAGAGACGGGCGTTTATGCGCCTGCATGAAAGTCGCAGCAAGGGAGGCAACCACTGGAAGTCTGGGTTTGGGACAAACTGAAAAGAGAGTTCTGATAATGTTTCAGACGATAGACCGAGCCGTCAAGGCAAGGTCGTTGGAAGAGTTCACGGGAGATTGACACTCGTAGATTGGGCCCCTGGCAGTGGTATCCGCAGAGAGACGGTGCTTTCATGGGTTTGGCGGGGGACGCTTCCGGTGGAATAGGCTGGACAGGGGAGGGATCGACCTGATCGATGGAATGGGCTAGGATCCGAGATGAAGGCATGTCGTAACGAGTCAATTACCATCGTGAGCAATACAACAGGTGTGAAGATGACCATGTCGCCTAGAAAGGATAGAGTAAAAAGGCACGCGACATCAGCATGTTGATAGACGGCACACACTATGTCGGCATGAGATGGAACTTCTCGAACGTAGCACACACCGATGAGATGATATGGCCTCTATTCCGTTGTCCGTTGTCCATCATGGTGTGGTTGAACGGGCTTTACTTTTGGGCTTGGGCTGGGCTTGTCTGGGCTGAGCAGGCGGCTGCTGGCTTTTTGCCTGGATGCTTCGATGCCTCTTTAACCGCGTGCGGCTGTTGGTCGCATAAGACACCACAACTTGCGTCAGGTGGCTGCGTCTTCATGCGAGGTGTGTTGTGTGTGTCTCGGGCTTTGTTGATGGACTGGAGACTGGAATCGAGCGACGTCATTGTTTGAGGATGGGATTCTAGATTGGGGCTGTAAGTTGGTGCTGGTGTAAGAGGGAGGTCCGTAGCTAACCCCTCGATCTTGCTTGGCTCTTGTCGCCATCTCGATGGATGCACTTGAAAGTCCTGACAGTCCTCGGCTGATGCAATGCGATGCATGGCCCCTGGCGTCTTGTAGATCCCTGCGCGTCCCGCTGCTACACTAACTTAGAGGAGCGGGTTCGTCTGTTGTCTTCCCGACCTGAAATTTCTCGATAGACACAAGCGTTTTATTAGCGGCTTCGATTGGGCTGCCACGGGCTGGGCTGCAAGAAAGCCACGAGAGAGCCCTGGTACTGGGGCTGTCTTCATGTCATGTCTTCTGTGTACGACGGACTTGAAAATCCACCACCCTCCCTGGCTAATTTGCCCGCACACCCCATGTCCATGATCCAGAGGAGAATGGGAATGGGACGAGGGCCCAGTTCGACCGGCTGGCCCGAGACGATTGGGTCAGGTTCTGTATGATCCCACGGCAGGCAGGGCAGGGGATGGGTTGGATGTCATCCCATGTTTCCTGGTCGCCTATGAGGGGTAGGATACGCTTTGGATTGGCTCTGCAAACGGGAGGACGCAATGCTTGGGAAGCAGGCGCCCGTCTGCACACATATTCCGAACCTCTACGGACCTCATGATCAGTGTTGGGTCTGTCTTCCGTAGCTCGTCGTAGCCTTCAATGGTGTAATGAGAGGGCCAAGCCTGGGCCATTCGACGCCGACGCCGCCGCCGACGAGAGGAGAGGGAGGTCCTTCGTCTGAGAGGCTCTAGTCAAGACAGGCTGAGCTCTAGCCAAGACAGGCTGAAGTTGAGCTGAGCTTCCAACGGTTCCAAGCGCCGACAAGCTCCAGCTGCCTACCTAGGCTTTGCACCGGATTAAAAGCCCCCATGGCGGACGCGCTGAGCCCTCTGTGACCCTTGTTAGCTGTTAGCTGTTGCGCTCACCAACGCTTGGAGCCGCTGATTGGAACCGTCAACGAGAGCCACCGACCACTGACCACCATCCATCTTCCTTACCTACCTAGGTAGTTATTGAACGGAGTACGGATACTTCCCCTCCACATCCTCGCTCCTTCGCTTCCACTCCCGTTCACGGTCCTCTTCTTTCTTCTTCTTATCGTTACGTCGTTCTCCTCGACTTGACAGCGACAAATCCTCCGCTGCTATCTGTACTTTCAAGACGCCGCTGGCGGGCGCAAAGACGACCCCTCCATCACCCCACCGCTGGGCTGCCTCGACTGCTGCTGGTGTTGCCCGACCGGCCGGGAAATTTGCGCTTCGGCCGCCTAATAATTGAGACAAACGAAACGACTGAACCTTTCTCTCTCATTCATTCTCTCTTTTGTTGATCCCCGCGCCTTGTACATTTAATAAAGACGCCGGAAAATTGCTACTTCAGTCAAGCGGCGAGGCGTACCAAGCGAGCCTTCTGGCCCTGTCGCGATCGACAGTCACCGATTCACTGCCGAATACTCCGCAGCACATCTTGTCTTGTTCCCGGACGACGGACGACGCTATTCGGTCGAACAAAATAGTGCGAACGATTGCGGATTTGCAAGTCATCCATCAATTTATCGCGAGAAAGGAAAAGGAACCCAGGACGCGTCGACATTCACAATTACTCATACCTACCTACCCACCGTCTCTCTTTCCCGTCACCATTTGTTTACTCCAACTTTCAACGACATTTTTACTCAGAGGTGTCCATTGAACATCGGGTCTCCACCCTCTCAATCCTTTTACAGTCGCTTCCACAAGTTAACCCGCCGTTACGCCCCCATCGGTCCACTCCAACTCCTGGTCTTTGGGCTCCAGCACCAGCTCTTCGCCGGCCCCCCCTGGCGTGCTCTCACAGCGTGTGTGCAACCCCAGTCACTCATTCACTGTAAGGTGCCTTGCAACCTAACGCCAGCGCCAGCCGTCAACGGTGCCGCTGCGCTGCGCTGCCCGCTTCCTGTGCTGAGCTTAGCGGGATCAGCGCCGGTACGTCTCTTACAGTGCTGTCCAACCTAGGTAGGTAGCACCGAATAAGGTAGCCCGCCTGCTCTGCCCAACTGCAGGTGGCCTCGCGATTCTGGCCCTTTTTTTCCAACCTCCGTCTCCGAGCGACTCACAACTTCCCAACTCCCAACTGAACTGCCCGGGAGGCACCCAGTTACACAAATATGAAGGTTCGTCATCGCCCCTTTGGCGGCCCTTTCCCAATAATCATGCCTTGCCCTTGATGATCTCCACGTCGTCGCTGTTTCCCTCCAGATCTATTCTCTGGCTTCCACTGTGCCCTCGCCGAGCCAAGCCTCCTGACCCATCCCCTCCCCCGCCGTATCACGGCCTTGAGCTATCTCCTCACTATCTTGATTTGCGCCAGTCTTTGTGGCAACCCAGCAATAGGTCAACCTGAAAGCTAACCCGCCATGCGCTTGGTACAGGCTCTTCGACGATCGATCAAAGGCGACAAGGACAAGGGAGCCATCGCTCCCAAATCGGCTGTTGCCATCGTCCCTCCTAAGAAGGTTGGTTGCCTCCGACTCTCACGCCTATCCTATCTCTGCCCGACGCTCTGCGAATAATGAATGTGTCGCTTGTATTTCTCATGGCGCTTTGCCACCTTTTGCCCCGCCGCGATACCACAAGGGGACCGCGGGCCATCAAGTTCAGGCGCTGACGTTCAATCTAAACTTACAGGTGATTCGAGCGCTCTACGACTACGAAGCACGATCGAGCCAAGAACTCAGCTTCTCGAGAGGCGATTTCTTCCACGTTATCGGACGCGAGGACGATCAAGACTGGTACGAGGCATGCAACCCAGCTTTGCCCGACGCCCGGGGTCTTGTCCCCGTCACTTTCTTCCAAGCCCTCGGCCGCACCGAGCGGGATAGTGCACAATCTGACGGTGGCCGACCTCCCACTGCGACAAAGAACCCCGACCATGATTCCGGATACAGCGAGTCTCCAGCGGTGCAGCCTGCGCCGGCCGCCATGCCACCAAGCGTCCTGCCAAGCGCCCTGACAAGCGCTCTGCCTCCAGGCCACCGTCATTCCAAGTCGGGTGGAAAGTCGGGTGCGATGGTATACGGAATTGTCATGTACGACTTCGCCGCGGAGAGGGCAGACGAGTTGGAGGCCAAGGCTGGCGAGGCCATTATTGTCATCGCACAGTCGAATCCCGAGTGGTTTGTGGCTAAACCGATCGGTCGGCTGGGTGGCCCTGGTCTGATTCCCGTGTCGTTCGTTGAGATTCGAGACATGGCAAGCGACAAGGCGATTTCAAACCCGTCCGATGCCATCAAGCGCGCTGGTGTCCCCAAGGTGGAGGAGTGGAAGAAGATGGCCGCAGAATACAAGAACAGCAGTATCACTCTGGGTAAGTTCGAAGGTGGCGGCCCCGGACAACCTGGGCAGCCCATTGAACAGGGCATGGAGCGCATGAGTCTCCAGCAACACGGCCGACAGAGCTCCCAGAATGGATCGGTAAGTGGTTCTCATGACAACAACGTTCGACCAGGTTTGTTAATTAATTCATCAACAGGGGGCGCTCGCAAACCAGACCCGAATGTCCCAGCAAACTCAGCAAAATCAGTATATGCCGAAACCCGCTGCTCCGCTTCACGCACCGCTAGAAGCACGGATACCACGATACTGCTTTGCCGAGGATAAGTATTGGTTCGTGATCGAGGCAATGCTGGAGGACGGTCGACAATGGGAGTTATCGCGCTACTACGAGGACTTTTACGACTTCCAAATTGCGCTTCTTACCGAGTTCCCTGCCGAGGCCGGCAACACAGGCACACAAAAGCGCACTTTGCCGTATATGCCTGGTCCCGTTAACTACGTGACGGATGCAATCACCGAGGGCCGACTGCATAATCTGGACGCCTACGTTAAGAACCTGCTTAACCAGCCGCACTATATCGCGAGGTGTAACTTGGTGAGACAATTCTTTGCGCCTCGAGAAGGAGACTACGAGATCGAAGCCAATGCCAACGGAGAAGAATACCGCCTTTCCCAAGGATCTCAGCCATCATCAACCGACTCTCCCGCTGGCACATCAAGACAAGCATCCCAAAGCAACCTCAACGGTGGCGGATATGGACTATCGGCGGCACCTGCGCACCAGATGGGCAACGGCCCCCCTGGAATGCAACGACAAACGTCATCACTGTCACAGCCTTCGCAGGCCTCTCTCACTCCCAGCATGCAACAGCCGCCTCAGCAACCAGCTTCAGCGATGAAGATCAAGATGTACTTCAACGGGGATCTGATTGCCATCCGGGTATCTACCGACATCTCGTTCCAGCAGCTTTACGACAAGATCTGCGACCGACTCAAAGTGCCGGCGGGCGAGCAGGCCCAACTCTTTTACAAGGATGAGCCAACGGGTGATAAGCCCAGTATGCTGAGCGATAACGATCTCGATTTTGCCCTCGAGCGAAACGAGAAGCTGCTTCTATACGTGGAAGTTGTGTGAGATACCCGCCTGATGACGCCAGCCCCGTTTCAGCTTGGTTGCGTGGCTGTGTCCACGGATTCATGTTGAGAGTCGACTTAACAAGAGCGCGGTAACCGGTCCGCCATCGTATATTCCCGTTTCTCGAAGCCTCACCGGAAGTTAGCAACCCACACCTCGATAACGTGCACTTTTCTCTTCGTGATTGGATCTACAGTTTTTCATGAGTCCCCGATGGACGACGCCCCCTTTGTTTTGCCCTTCGCGGATTTATACGACACATCGGCGAGGAAGTTAATGCTTCTTTGATACCTTTTTAGTAGCTGGACGATACCTACGAGTCATGGCCCCAGTGTACCAGACGTTCGTTGTCACTTCTTTGGAGACGTCGAATCTCCCCCTTTTCTTGTCCTCTTCTACTCTTCTTGAAAAGACGTCTCTTCTTTGAGATACTGCCCCTTGACAGATCTCGGCCCTTTTTCTTTTTTCTTCTTTTTTGATATCACACGACTGAGCTCAGTGCTTTCCTTTCTCCTTTACTTTCTATTCCGTGCTTCTTCACCAAGAGTGGCTGGGGCCTGGAGAGGGCGTTCTGGGGAGGGATCGATGGCTGGTCGTTACTGTTGCGGTTTTTGTCGCCCGTATGCGAGATGATGCTGGTTCTTAGATATCCAGGTGATAGTTGATGCCTGCTGTGCGAAAGGGGCCGGGTGTGAGGGATCGCGAAGGATATGAGCATGGCGGATGACTTGCATGTACTGCGGAGGAAATAGGACGCAGTTGATTTGGGGATGTGGAGGCGGAAGCGGAGGAGGATGTGCGCATCTGATGCGTGATGAATGAAAGCGACATTGCGTGATGATGCAAGATACGGATGGCAGTTGTCACATGGTGAAACGTTCATCTTGGCTACCGAATCTGTGATTTGCACACAAGAGCCATTGTCTTTGCCCTGGCTATCTCTATCTCTGCCCTCGAGTCTAAGTTATGCCTTCTAGATTCTAATTATGAATGGCCGATCAATCGTATATGCTGTTCCGAACCCGCACCCTCATCAAACCCGGGATGCAACAAAGCCCATGCCATGAATTATTACATTCCCAACGCCCATTGACAGCAGAACGCCGAAACAAAACAAAACAAAACAAAGCAAAGCAACCTGTGAGGACCTTCACTCCAGCTTGTTCATCAAGTTCTTGCGCACCTTCATGTTCACCACGCCGCCGACACCAAACGCGGGAACGATTCGACATATCCGCGCCACGGAGCTGATGAGCCAATTGCGCCGCACGAGATGCCACCGATCGCGCATTGTCACGACGGTGCCTGCCGGGCCCGAAGCCTGGCGGTTATACAAGTCGAGGCCGAAGAGATGCATGGGCGTCGAGATGAACTGCACCAGGGCGGGAGCCATGAACTGCGCGGCGTACAAGCCCGACACGCGCTTCTTGATCTCCCCGGTGAAGCGCTGATCCAAGTACGGCCCTAGCAAGGGCGGCACGTTGAAGGAGGCAAAGATGGTCATGCAGTCGCGCAGCGCAAACAGGCCGTAGGACGCGAGGGGCACGGGACGGGGCGTGACGCCGGGAGGGCCGAAGAGGCGGACGAAGACCTGGTCCTTGTATATGCACACGCCGATGTTGGCGGCGCTCGAGGCGGCGAACTTTGTAGTGCCGGCGGTGACGCTCGAGGCAGGACGGTTGTTGAGGGTCGACGACGACGTGTCGACGGCGTTGGCGGTTAGGTAGGTGCCGCCGTAGAGGCAGAAGATGAGGGCGGTCGGCTTGGAGAAGAGCAGCGTGTGCGGGCGGAGGAGGAGGGTGCGGAAGGAGGATTTGATGGAGGCGGTGAGGGTGTTTGCGCCGGAAGCGTTTTCCATGATGGAGCTATCATGATGTGATGTCAGTTTTGGTGCATGCGCGGTGATCATGATGATCTTGGGTTTGGTGGTGTTGAGTGGGCGATGTCGGCGTCGTTGTTTTGCGCCGACAGAGGGAAATGGAACGTACCGGTCGATGATGGCGATGAGAGGCGCGACAAGCGACGCCGCGCTCGCAGCAGACGCAGCATCGGCGAGGAGTCGGAACCCCAAGTTCTTGGTGTTCCATGTGGTGCTGCTTGCAGTTGTCGCAGTTGTCGCATGCTCGGGCGCAGCTGTCCCGGCCAAAGCAAGCGCTGCAGCACCGCCCTGCCGGGGTGACTCTGCGCCTGGATCCTTCATGCCTGCTGCTGGAATCTCTGCCATCGGATATCAAGCCTCCCACTTTTGCGTGCGCAGAAGCAAGGACCTTGCAGGAAGGACAAAATGAACAGGAGAAGGAATCGAAACGACCTGATCCAAGCAGGAAAAGGACACTAAAAAAAGACACCGGACAAGTCCCCCGACCAGCGGCGCTTGTCCCGCCCCAGTGGGTACCTACCTACTGTAACTAACTAATGGGTCAGTGCTGGTTGGGCGCCGGGAGCACTTCTGGCCCTCTAGCCCTACAAGTTACAGAAGGGTCCGGGGCCCCGAGATCGGCGCCGTCGGCGAGTGCTGCTGTTTTGCCGGCTAGGTAGCGGTTCGGAGCGGTACGCCGAGTCGGCGGCTTGTCTCGGAGGGGGCAGCAACCGTGATAAGGGCGGAAGGAATGCAGGGTCAAGAGATGCCTCGGGCAGTTGAACAGTTGTTCAATCGACGAGATGTTATCGAGCTATCTCCTGAGGCTGGAGATTTGCTCTATGGGTTGGCAGATTGGAGGACTGCACACTAATATGGTGCAACTCGAGGTCAAACTTGCGGCTTAAACTCCAACAGGACTCTTTCAAAACAGACACAATATTAAAAGTCAAATCTGGCCCGGGTCCCATTCTATATATGTTTCTCCATGCTGACCGACTACGAAGCATCACGACTATGTAGCTGCAGTCTCAATATCAATTGCCGAATGCCACCCAGCCCAGCACTTACACGCGAGTTCCCCCCACGCCGACGCTTGCCGCTCACCGTTTCCACACCTCGACGGCTGTCGTTCACGCGACAGAGGCCGTTCTGACTGGACACCCAGCTTATCATGCAGGGCTCTGCCATTGTCCAGTGAGCCTCGATACTGTATGCCAGAACCTGCAGCGGCATGCCGCGGCTTTGTCTGGTGTTAGCATGGCCGCCTCCACCATGTCTACGATACCACACGCGATATCCGCAAAACAAAGCACAGGCAACGCCTATATCCGGAGTTACTACAGTGTACAGCGAATACCGTTGGTCGCGTTTGACTAGGGCCAAATAGATGGACAGATTGACCGAGTCTGTCCTGTGTAACATGCAATTTATCCTATCAATCTAATGCGACAACTCCAAACGATTCAACAGCCGTCTCTCTAGAGAAGCCAACGAATGCCAATGCGAGAACATGAATGAGGATAATATCTAGGGTCGTTAGCATCCCACATCGTGACTCGTTCTTAAGCCATGAGATCCACCAAAAAACAAGACAACCTTGACAGCAGAGCCGTCGCTCTCCGTCTCCCCACAGGTGCCCTCCCACAGGCTGCAAACAACACTGCATATTCTACTGCGAGGCTTAGAGCCATACACTTTGTGACGAGTTTCAGGCCGAGAACTCCCCACATCGAGTGGGATCAAGCGATCGAATGCTTATGCGGATCCGTAGTCCGGCCCGTCTCCTCATATCAAGGCTTCTGGAACGCTCTCCGGCCGGTCCCCTCGTTGATTCCTCCACTCATGACATCTACTGACACGGCCCGGGCAAGGGCAGCTTCAATATAAAGCGTATCCATACTTGGAGAGCTCAAACAGACCGGGCCGATCGCACGAATCCCGTCTTTATGCGGCTGTGGCAGTTGTAGAGCTGGAGCTCCCGCTCCCACTCCCATTTCCGCCGCCGCCGCTTGCACTAGCCGCCTGCTGCTCCTGAATTGCCAGAATCGCGGCGGTAAGCTGATCAACCTTGCGGTTCAGCTCGCTAAGCTGCACCTCCATAACCGTTGGGGCGTCCACATCGTCTTCGCGTCGCTCCGTGTCGCGGCCGTTTGCCCGTCCTCTAGGTGACAGCAGTGCTCGACGGCCGTTGTTATACGTGGATTGCTGCTGCGCAACTCTGGGCCTACCATTGCGCCGGCTGGAATGCTGGGGACCTTTGAAGCCAGCAAAATCATCCTCGACGGCCCCCGAACTGCGAAACCTCTCATACAGCCTGATGATGCCCACGATTGGCCAGTGTGTCGCCCTGAGAAGGATGATACGGCCAGCCCGGAATTTCTCGTCGGCAGAAAAGATCAGACGCCAAGGCCGAAAGATGACAAAGGCAAGAAGGTTGAATGGCGGGAAGAAGTGAGTAAGGCGGTTGCTGGTCGACGCTTCCAAGACATAGACGCTGTACACATACAGGTACTCTTCCTTAGCGTGGGTCATAACCCGCGAGAAGCTGTTGGACAGCATACCGGTCAAGGAACCCATCAACAAGAAGGTCGACAAGGTGATGAAAATGATCATCAGGGGAGGTCCAAAGAAAGGGTCGATCTGGTTCATCACCTCGAAACCAATAGGGGCTGAGCCGTAAAAGATCTTGGTCAAAATCCATGCCATCGACTTGAAGGCAAAAACATCGCGGCCCACAAGCGAAAAGGTCGTTAAGAAACCGCAGTAGATGACGACGACGAGCACCATGTATTTAAAGAAGTCCTTGCCCATTTCCTTCAGGCATGGGATCAGAGTTCCCCAGTAGGGACTTAGACTCAGGATGGAAAATATGCGAGGGATCATGAAGAGAGCCTCGAGCGACAAAATATCAAAGGCAAGGTCACTAAACTCTGGCTTGTTCTGGGTGATGCCGATAATTCCTGCGTCCTGTTAGCTACCTATCTATGCCCCGCATATTATGCTGTAGTCACTTACGCAGAATACCAAAGGCGAAGCCAATCGTGATCATGATCATGTCAAACACGTTCCAGATGTCTGTAGCATAGAAGATGGAGCCCGCATCGAGCCACTCACTAAGCTCATCGTAGAAAAAGGCTGCTATCCAGAAGAAGAGGATCATTTCAGGAATCGTGATGCGGGACTCGTCTCGCACAATGAGAACAGAGTAGTACAAGGCCAGAAAGACGCAGAAGAAAAGGACCTCCCAACTTTTGAGGTACTTGGGCACACGCAGGCGGGAAAAGGGGTCGGCTGTCTGCGGGTTATAGAATCGAGGTTTCTTGGTTGAGTGAACCGACAGGCTATCCCAGAAGATGAGATCACCACTCCAGATAGCTGTGATGATCTTTTGAACAATGTGCTGGCTGAGGAAGCGCTTGGCATTGGCGATAGCGGCAATCTCAAGAGCGTTGAGATTCCTGAATGGGGCGGTAGGATCGCTCTCGTCTTCATCGTCGTTCTCGTCTGAGGTCATAGTCAGTCTGGAGAGGGAACTTAGAAGCTGGTTGCGCTTCATGCTGCTGCCGGCAGGGCCTGGTCCACGGCGGCGGTTGTCAATGGACCGAAAGTGGGCGAGGAGAGGAGACACTTCGCCGGCCTCCTCGTCGCCTGCGTGGCCATTGCCCGCTTCATCTTCTCCTTGATTGGGATCAAGGTCAGGAATCTCGTAGAGGCAGTAGTCAACTGCCTCTCGCTCGGAAAGTCGAGTCAGGAAACGCCATGCGACAATTTCACAGGCGTCTCCCCGAGCCTGTCCCAGAGTCCGGTGGTCTGATTCCGCAGTATAGTGCCATTTGAGTGCCCTATAGGTGATTCGGTCAGTCAGGAAGTGTTCAAGGCAGCATTGATGGCCCTGACTGCACCAGCATGCAGCCACGGCATGAGAGCATGGCAGTCTAAAACAACCACAATCGAGGCCAGCAGAGAGAGGAAATCATGAAAATAATACGCACAGAAGAGCGTTGACAATGGCAGGGTTGGTGCATGTCGCAGCGAGATGATCCACCAACGTCCGCAGACAGCCTCCCGCAGCCGTGGTCCTCAGCTGCTCAAAAGTGCTGGGCAGCTCGATAGCATCGACGAAAAACCTACGCCACGACGTCTCAGTTACGCCTCGAAACGGGGTCAACTCAATCAATCGTGAGACAGCGAGACGTACAGTGAGAGCTTCTTGACCACGTCACGGAGGCTGTCGTCGGTCTTAATGTCGGGGAGCTCGTACTCGTGGTCGAGGCGAATCGACACCGGGCTGCCCTCGCGAGGGGCAGGAAGATTCTTGGATTTGACTTTGATAGGCATGATGAAGAGATATCGAGGTAGTTGGGTTGGTCGATCAAAGGAGCAAATCCTCCGCAGAGGCTTTACGGATGGGCAGCCAAGAGCTGTGATCGTTAGGAGCTCCCCGTAAAGGAGAAGAAGTCGAGGAGTCGGCGACGGAGATTCTCGTCCCTTCGCACGAGGGATGCAGAGATGAGGAGGAGGAAGCTCCAAAGCGATTTCCTAGAGATTTGCTCCTGATGGCCTGTGCGCAGTCAACGAATGGCCCGTCGATCCGTTGCCTGAGTCGTTGCGGAAAGCGTCTGTCGTTGTCACGATGAGGAGCAATGAGCAGTGAAGCTCCTGCCGAGCTTAGCGCGCGGGCGACGATCCTGAAGTGAATGGCAAGAATCAATGTACAGTTCGTTACGGAGTAGACCAGGCCAAAAATTAACAAGGGTCCAAGGGTTCGTTCTAGTCAAGGTGGAGAAAAAGGGTCCCCGAGATGCTGCTTGGCGCCAGTGGGAAGCCTGTCGGGTCGCTAACTCTGCGAATTGGACCATCTAGACTCGTGAATCAAGATTGGTGAATGATGAAGGGAAACTTGGAGCAATACAAAGTAAAGTCGCCAAGGATTGTTCAGGTAATGCCAATTGGTTTGAGACAAATGGTCTTCTTCATCATCATGATTCACAGCAACAATACCCCTCGAAGTCTAATCTCCCCATAATTAGTCGAAAGAAGACTCTAACCCCAAACACAAAGTAAAGCGTCGGCTGATGACAGAGGAGGACATATAGATTCTAACTTGGCCTCGTCTTTGACCAACAAAGACACTTTTTTACGAAGATGGCTGGGATAGAGGAAGCAATAGTACCGCGGGATGAAGAAGAATACGCAATGCAGCCCAGAACGCAACTTCACTGCCCCTTGAGGTCAGAGCGCTCGCCAAAAGGCAGATTTCCTCAGTCAGATTGAAGTGAATGAAAGCATCTACATTGACTAGTTTGGTGTGTCATAAGGAACCATCGCAGCTATCTCAGCCCTGTCAGCTCTGCACTCTGCATACGTAATGTCGGGCCTGAAGGATTCAGGGAGGTTGTTTGAGAGTGCCTAGGTAAGCAGCCGCGTCCTTGTTGGTTGAGCATGCCTTAGCTTTGGCGAGCATTGGCGAGCACGCCTGTCCCCGCCAGGAAAACCCCAGTCCACCATGGGGCACGACTCTGACCAGCAGCTGTGGCTAATCTGAGCCTCAAAAGACTTTCAAATAAGCTCAGGCCTCGCCAAACGCAGCATTGTGTCGCAAAGATGAACTCTTGTCGAATACATAAAGACAGACCAAGGATGCCTAAGATGTTGGAACATCAGATAAACAGACAAGATCAACAGCTCAGCATCCAGCTCCAACACCTTGAATACAACATCACTTAGACCTCGAATCACAGCGACTTACACAATGGCTACCACTACAGCCCACGGTCCTACCTCTACGGTGCTATCTTCAGCAGTACCCAGTTGTACCACCGCCGTGCCCGACAAGTATGGCCGTGTTCCTTTCGATGCCTGCAACTCCAATTACAACTTCGATCCGAGCTTCGCTGGTAATCTCGCTTTTTGCGTGCTCTTTGGCATGACCACGATAGCTCATATCATCCAGGCTGTCATCTTCAAAAAGGTTCGTGTGTCTGTAATTTCCTTTGGGTTTGTTTGTTAACATGTTGCAGCGATTTTGTTGGGTGATCATCATGGGCGCAGCTTGGGAAACCATAGCATTCACCCTTAAAACCATTGGCAGTCGGCATCAGCAGAACGCCCAGCTTTCTGTTTACGGACAGGTTTTCTTCTTGCTTGCTCCATTGTGTTAGTATCCGTATATCCCGCGCACCGCACCAGAGTGACTGACAAAGACCAGGGCTCAATGCTTTCGTGTATATGGCAGTGGCACGCATGGTGTACTTCCGGATGCCCGATCGGATGCTTGTTGGTATCAAGGCTATTCGAATGACTGTCATCTTTGTCTGGATTGATGTCTTCCTGTTCATCATCCAGCTTAGTGGTGGAGTCATGCTGTCCAACGACGACGACCAGAACATCATCCGAATTGGACAGAAGGTTTATATGGCCGGCACTAGCGTTCAGTTGCTCATCATCATCGTCTTCGGCGGCATCACAGCGTTCTTTTGTTATAAGCTGAGGGAGATTGAGGGACGACGCATTGGCCGGATGAAGTGGCTCATCTGGACTATGCTGCTTGTCTTGATCATGATCGTGGTGAGTACTTTTGTTTCCTACGGGCGAGCTATCAAGCTGACATATCCTAAGATCCGAATTGTCTACCGCCTCGTCGAATTCGGTCCCGGTGTCAATGAGGACAACGAACTGCTCCACAACGAAGGCTACCCGTTTGGCCTGGATGCTTCCCCGATCCTACTCGCCCTCGTGCTGCTCAACGTCATGCACCCCGGCTTCGTTCTCCATGGACCCGACAGCGAATTTCCCAGGCTCACTCGGAAGGAGAAGAAGGTGATTAAGCAGCAGAAGAAGGCGGCCAAGAAGGCATACAAGACGGGTGAATACGAGCTTGAGAATGGGTCTGTGGACAGCGATCGATCAGGTAGCGGTCGTGACCTGATCTGAGAGGCATTTCGAGAAGCGTTGGTTAATGGCATTGGTCCCTCGTGTTGGGGGAGTTCCAAGTCATGTTGAGATTCGATTGGGTATAGAGACGAAGCCATGTGGGCGGTGTTCTAAGAAATGGACCTGAATGTTAGTGCGATGGAAATGGCATTGTCTTTGCTCATAGAAATCAGACGATATAGAGTGGGGGAATAATGATTTTAGTGGTTATATTTTCTGCAAAATGTATCGTGATGTAAGCGAAGACAGCTCGAGTCTCGCACGAGATCTGCGTTGCACGGGAGTACGTAGATGTATCCCGATTTAGCATCCTACGTACGATACAGTTATACACTGCCGCAGAAGAGTGGCCAATCATGGAGCGAATAGTTGTGTCAGCTTACGACCGTACCATGGCATTAACAACGCACTTGATCAAGGTCAATGAAAAGACATGCAATGTACTGTAGGAGAATGAAGATCAACTGCCTGCAAGTGGTCAGCTTGGAGATCTTGTTGAACCTTCAATGACGACTTTGGTAAGAATGAAAAGGGTTGGGTGATTCGCAATGGAAGGGATGCAACCATTTCAACCAAGGTGCGTACGTAGCGAATCCCCAATGCACATCAGGCATGCACACGATCGACCCAAGGGGCGTAAGATAATTACACATGAGACAGCATGCCAACGTGGCCGAGACCTGGCAGCCGAGGGGGGTGTCGTAGGAGGCTCAATATCCAGGGACGAGATTGGTGGAGTGTGTCAGTCTTCTCAGGCACTCTTTGAGACATTTGATGATGGAAGCATTCTTTCTCTCCGGTTGCCGAGTTGTTGCTCTTCACCTCTTTTGTTTACTTGTGAGGAGCTATCGTCATCTTTTTTCACCTTTCAATTTAGACTAAACCGTCCGCCTTCTTTTGTCCGTCTTGGTCGCTCTCCTAGGTCCCTTGGCCGATACATGCGCCCCCAGCCCCCCGGAGGCTCCCTCCACCAGCCTCCTCCAAAACGGCGCTCTCGATTGGACCCGAGTCGCCCCGGGAGACGCTGTCGCAGCGCCGGATGCCGGTGCAACGCCCCCCCGCTGCCAGCACTTTAAACGCCCCCGGTCCCTGGTTCGTCCGCAACAATCGACCCTGGCTTTGCCTCGCCAACTCGCACGGCCATTGAGCCATTGAGCCTCGCCTCTGCAGGATACTGGAGCCGTCTATTCCTTGATTAGTCTGGCGGCTTCGAAAAAGAGAGAGGCAGGGCGATCCCTTAGCAAGAAATAGAAATAGAAGCCGTCTCGAATCTGGAGACGTTCAGGGTCTCCCTTGTCTTGATCTTGGTATTTCTCTTTTGCTCCTTTGCTCCAGCAACCGTTCTTCCGAAATCCCAATACCAGCCCACATCGACAGAGACGGCCAAGTAAACTCGTGTTACAGCCCCCCTTCGTTCAAGGGCTTTCTTCCTTCTTTTCCCTCTCTTTCCCTCCTGTTACATCATTCGTTGCTGAGTGTCGCCGGTTGGCATCTTTTTCCCGTGCGCAATTTTCCAGACGAGGGTTCCGCTTCCTTTCCCGTTCTCTTCCTCCTCTACTTTCGATCGGCAATCTAGCAACCCGCTCGCCATCTCATCTACACACAAATACCGTCGATACTCGCGCAACGGCCGCCAGACCATGTTTGGCTGAGATCACGAGACTGCGACTATGACCCCCGCCCATCTCATGGCACGCCTACCGCCGCTTCTCGTCCTCTCCAGCATCGTCAACCTCGCCGCCGCCCATGCGCTGCCACGGCCGACAAAGACCGTCGAGTATCATGAGCTCAACGTCGTGCCGTATCCCTTCGCTGCGACGCCCGCGCCTGACCATCTCGATGGGTTTCTACTGCGCCGACAAGTCAACACCGTTTGCGGATATGTAGGAGGTGATCCCGAGCTTCCAGCGACTTGCTCTGCGGGCTCGCATTGTGTGGTGGACGTTGAGCATGGTGCCGTGGGATGCTGTCCCAATGGAGGATCTTGCACGCAGGGTGTTTTTACAGGCTGCGTCGATGCTGACAGTGGACCACAAACGGAGGTGAATCCGTATGTCTTTACGTGCCGAGGAAGCAACTCTTGTTACAAGAACAGCTACGAAGGGGGATTCTTCCAGTTTGGATGTGGTTCGACGTCGGGTCTGGCTACAAAAGTGGTGGCGACGGCTTCGGGCAAGTCTGCCATTCAACTCACGAGTATAAAGGCTCCTCTTACAGCCACCGCAACGTCATTATCTGAACCGACGACGCTCGGAACCAAGAAGAAGACCACAACCCGTTCCTCTGCCACGAAGACATCGACGACCAAGACCTCGACGACAAGAACCTCGACGACCAAGACCTCCTCCACCGCGTCAAAAACCTCAACTGAATCGGAAACATCGGAAACAGAAACCGCTAGCAAGACGTCTGATGACGACGGGGCCTCACCCACCGAGTCCGACGATGATTCCACCTCCTCAACCGCAGCATCAGCCCCTGACACCGACGGCAAAGACAATGGCTCCAAAAACACGGGCGCCATTATCGGCGGTACCATCAGCGGCGTCGCTGCCCTCGTCGCTCTGGTCGTCCTCGGCATCTGGCTCTGGCGACGCAAAAAGGGCAACACGCGCCAGGGGCCAGGCCTGAAACACAAAGTGCAACATGTCGGGTAAGCGTCAATTCATCACCGCAGAGTGTCCATCCATACTAACAGAGATTTTCCTAACTAGGCCCGTGTCCCAAAATAGCCACAACTTTTCTCCGCTGCCGCCGATGCACGAGGCCGATGAAACGCGCCCGGTCCCGCCGATCCCGGTCGCTCAGCGGAGTATTACGCCCGTCTACGATAACGACGGATATCCGAGACCGGACCCGTGGGACCCTCCGTCAACGTACGGCTACGGCGCTGGATCAGCTGCCGCCGTCGGTGGAGGCGCCCAGATGGAGCACGACGAGGTGCCTCTGACTCGCGAGCTCGAAGACTTTTCACACAACTTCAACTCGGCCTTGGGACGGATTGAAGAGGAGGATGCAAGGCCAGGCACCGCTATCAGCACTCCAGGCCAGATGAGCAGTCCCATGCAGGCATATCCAGGACCACGAGGCGGTGGAGGAGGTCCTCTGTGGCAACAGAATCGAGGACCGAACTGGGTGTAATTTTGTACATGATCTGACGAAAAGAAGATGGCTACACACGCGACAACAGGCGGCGGTAGAGCTGTAATCACAGGTTTGTTCTGAATTGGTTTGGCGTTCTGGTTGGTATTGGGAGTTCATATCCGGAGTTGCATTTCAAAACTTTGCCGGAGCTTGTAACAAAGTTGACAGCGGTTCAGAGATACAGGATCGAATTGGATAGATGGGCTTGGACTTGGGTTAATTATGAGATATGATGGCCACGCGGTCATGAGGTGGAGGGTTCATGGTAGATAGTGAAGGATCCGTAAATCATCAAGACTAAATAAACGTCTCTTATTTAATTGTGGGGTCTTGGACCTTTCTTACACGCGATCGCATCGTCTAGCCGTTGGTACTGAACCATGTTTCCCTTGTTGCACGATGAGGCACGTCTTATCTTACATGGCGAAGTGTTGGGAGCTGTAGAATCACGGTTAACTGATACGAATACCTACATCGACATGGGCATGCCTCTGCCTCTAGTTCAATGGGACTAGACGCACAGGGCGCGCTCCGCGGCTCCAGGTCCAGAGATCTCCCTAACCAGGGCATCGTGATATAGCCTACCATGATCCTTGTGATGCTGCAGAGTCTCGGGGGCCTGTCAACCCCCTATCGACCAGACTTTGACACTGGACTCGTCAAATACTGTCTGCGCATCCGGCATCTCCCCAAAGCCCCATCCTCCCGAGCACGTCGCCGCAACGGAGCCGCTCGAGTGAAGCGAGGTACTCCCTACCGGCGCGTCATGCGCTCTCCAATCCCATGCAGGTTCTACGACTCCAGCTTGGCTGCCAACGCCCTCCCAGACCACCACGCCGCCATCATGGGTCCCTGTCCAGACTTCGAAGGATGATGAATCCGCGTAGGGGCTGCCCGCGAACACGTCCAAGGTCATCTTCTGCTGTGTTGGCGCGCTTCGGCCGCGCAATGCGCAAAGAAGCTCACCTGTGCCGCGGATGTCATAGACGAAAAGTCCAGAAGCGTGACGCTCATTGATAACGAGGTACCGGCCACAGGGACTCCAGCGTACCTGGATGATACCCAGCCCTCCAACCGCTCCCTCGATATCATCTGCGCGTGGGAGACTCCAGTTGGCGACAGTCTTGTCGGAGCGATGCAGATCGTACAGCCCCATCCAGCGCGTCCATGTCCCTGCCGCAACGATGCTGCCGCCGTTGGCATCTATTGGTGAGGCTGCTAGGGCTGCGACCGTGCCCTTCATGCCAACACCACCGCCCTTTGCGATGTGTCTCTTAGAAGGGATGGTAGGGATGGTGAGGAGAGGGCCGTCAGAGCCTGGACGTGTCATGTCGAAGTAATCAAGACGATTTGCCGAGCCGCACAGGAAATGCGACCCGGGAGCTCCCCACAGCATGGACGAGGGTGTGATGTACTCCTCCGTCTCGCGACGGATCAGCTTATACGAAGCAAGCGGGGCGGCACGCGACGCGACGCCATTGTCGTCGGGAGGGAACAGGTGGTAGAGTTGAATGGGATGGTCGCGGCAGCCGACGAGGACGGTCTGAGAGGCGGGTTCGGCGAGGGAGAAGAAGGGCGCGGCGGCGACGGTTTGCGACGGCTCAGGGAGGGAGATTGAGGACTGAGACTCAAGGAGACGTGGATGAGAAGTTGACGGGTCGAGGAGATCGTCAGGGAGAACGAAGGTGGATATGGAGTTTAGGGAGGACGAGACGAGGAGTGAGGTTCCGTCGGCGGTCCATTGAGCCGAGGTGTAAAAGTTCTGGTTGCCGTTGTTCAGGTCGTCTCGAGGCTGTCGACGAATTGCGTTTTCAGCGACAAGGTTGATTGATGGCGACGTTTCATGTTGCTGATCGTTAGGATGCGATTTGGAATATGAGAGAACTGGTTCTGCTGCGGGCTCGGGATCATCCATGGTGTAAGTTTGAGGTGAAGGTTGTGAAATGGGGATGGGCATGAAATTGAGGAACTGAAGTGGGTACGTGATCATCACATCAGCTAGCACTTACACGTTCTGCCATGCACTGGGCAATCCTGGAAGAAGTTGATAGTGATACCCAAACTATAACATGCCCAAAAACTTAGGGGTCTTGGATAGTGCCTTCATACAGTAGAATTTGCCAGGACCCTGTTTTGTTAATCAGATATCCAATTCAGTTTAATGAAGTGCTGCCCTTGCACTAGACGAGGCTATTATAAAACACAGCGTAGGGAGCACATAAAGAGGGGTTTAAAGAGCCTTGTTTTTCTATATAAAGGGGAGTAGCTAGTTGGCTAATTATAGGTATAGCAAAGGCCTATAATAGGGGCTATACTAACTAATTAGATTAATAGGGCGTTTAATATACCCCCTATTTAA
>JAAVUK010000274.1:0-110685 GCA_014899095.1 Fusarium buxicola
TCCCCCACCCCCGCCATCCCACCTACGAATTTTGACCGAGAAAAGGCGTTATCGCGGCTTTGTGACTCACCAACACTCCCGTCGCCATTCATCAACCTCAAATTTCTCTTTACCCCATACGATTCCATCTATCGAGAAGCTGCGACTTCAAACTGCCTGCCATGGCTTCCAAAGCGCCCGTGCTCCCCGAAGAGGGCAAGCGCAACATCCTGATCACCAGTGCCCTTCCCTACGTCAACAACATCCCCCACTTGGGCAACATCATCGGCAGCGTCCTCTCCGCCGACGTTTTTGCTCGCTATTGCCGAGCCCGCGGCCTCAACACCATCTACATCTGCGGTTCCGACGAGTACGGTACCGCTACCGAGACTAAGGCGCTCGAAGAAGGCCTCTCCCCCGCCGACCTGTGCGCCAAGTACCACGCCCTTCACAAGGGAGTCTACGACTGGTTCCGAATCGACTTTGACATTTTCGGCCGAACACCAACCGACCAACAAACTGAGATCGTCCAGCACATCTTCAAGGAGCTCTGGAAGAACGGCTACATCGAGGAGCGCGAGACTACACAGCCTTTCTGCTCCGATCCCGCCCACGGCAAGTTCCTTGCCGACCGATTCGTCGAAGGAGAGTGCAGCATATGCCATGATCTTGGTGCTCGTGGAGATCAATGCGATGCCTGCGGTGGGCTTATCGACCCCTTTGAGCAGGAGCGCGATCCCAGCGCTGGGGAGGACGACCACGTCGAGGTCAAGGCCACTGGCTGGCTGATCAACCCTCGGTGCAAGGTCGACGGCACTACCCCTGAGAAGCGAAAGACCAAACACCTCTACCTGCGCCTGGATGCGATCAAAGATCTTCTAGTTCCCTGGTTTCACCAGAGCAGTAAGGATGGAGACTGGAGCGCCAATTGTACCTCCATCACCCAGTCATGGATTGACAAGGGCTTGCTCCCTCGTGGTATCACCCGAGATCTGAAGTGGGGTGTGCCTATCCCCAAAGATCTCGAAGGTCTGAGCAATGAGGAATATGCTGAGAAGGTTTTCTACGTCTGGTTTGATGCCTGCATTGGCTACGTATCGATTACGAAGAACTACGTCGATCGCGATAACCTGGAGGGTAAGAACTGGGAGAAATGGTGGAAGAACCCTGAGAACGTCAAGCTCTATCAGTTCATGGGCAAGGACAACGTTCCGTAAGTAATTCCTCCTGTCCCAATACCTAAACGCATACGGCGGAGGCATGCCCGGTAATGCGATCCTACAACCACAGAGAACCAACTGACACAACTCGGTAGATTCCATACCATCATTTTCCCCGCCTCTCAGCTTGGAACCGGAGAGAACTGGACCAAGGTCCACAAGATGTCGACAACAGAATACCTCAACTATGAGGGTGGAAAGTTCAGCAAGTCCCGGGGTGTTGGTGTGTTTGGCAACACTGCCAAGGAGACTGGCATCGACCCTGACGTCTGGCGATACTACCTCTTGTCAAGACGGCCTGAGTCTTCCGATTCAGAATTCAAGTGGCAGGAGTTCATTGACGCCAACAACAACGATCTCCTCAAAAACCTCGGTAATCTGAACCAGCGAATCCTCAAGTTCTGCCAGGCCAAGATGGATAGTGTTGTTCCGGATTACACCAAGTACACGGACGAGCGTCTCGAGGAGCACAAGAAGGAGGTCAACGAGGTGCTGCAGACTTTCATCTCCCAGTTTGATGCCATCAAGCTCCGTGCTGGTCTGGCCACTGCCATGCACATCTCTGCTCTTGGAAACAAGCTCCTCCAGGACAGCAAGCTCAACAACCAGCTCCTCGCCGAGGAGCCAGACCGCTGCGCTGCCGTCATTGGTCTCGGCATCAACCACCTTCAACTCCTCGCCAGCATCACCCACCCCTATATGCCTTCTACTGCTGAGTCCATCCTTGAGCAAATCGGAACGCCAGGACTCATCTCCATCCCTGACACCTGGACCGCCGACCTCGTCAAGCCCGGCCAGAAGATCGGCGAACCCAAGCTTCTCTTTACCCAGATTCCTGGCTCAAAACTTGACGAGTGGCGCGAGGCTTTTGGCGGTGAGGAGATCCGAAAGCAGAAGGCTCTTGAGGCAGAGAAAGCTGCGGCCAGGAAGGCTGCCAAGGAGAAAAAGAAGCAAAAGAAGCTCGCTCTCCGTGCTGCAGAGAAGCCCGCCGAGAAGGAGGGCGAGACCTCGACTGAGAAGAAGCCCGTGGAGGCATCTGCTGTCGACCTCCTACCTGATGAGGGGCCGTCTCAGAAGTAGAGGGTGGTCATAGTCCAATGAGTCTCTGTCAGCGTTGAATTTCTTAATTCTCTTTCGAAAGGGAGGATTGAATTGGTGTGAATTGGTGTGAATTGGCGTGTTTATGATGGTATAGAATTCAACATGGCCCTTTCGAGATGTCGTTGGGGGTTGTCGGAATGTAGAGTAGATTCTCAAATCAACTCATGAGAAAGAACTAGATGAGCCAGATGGCTTTCTAGATTTTTGTACAACTGTGTTACGAATTTCTTCTGGTATGTTTACTCCATCATATTCGACTTTCTGTGATATGGAATCCTAAATCGTGGCTTTCATCTATGCCAGGAGGAGGCGAGCTGATCCCGTAGCGTGTAACTCAGACCATCATTCAGCTGTTAACACGATCCGACCGATAGCGACGCTGCTTATGAAGATGAGTCCTCTGAAGACGAGGATTCTGAAGAGAACCAGACTTGGCTTCATTGTTATCCCCAACGTTCCTCTAACCGACTCGCCAAGCTTGTTACACGTCTGCCTGATTCTTATCATGAAGATTCATCTCACCATAGGCCAGCATAAGAACAAGATATTTCTAAGACCATCACAAGTGTAGTCTACTTCATGATGCCTCTTTGCTAAGAGAATCGAGCCCTGATCCCGTAATCATCCCCGAGGGTCCGCTGACTGAAGCCTCAACGGATGGAGGGCGAAGTCCTCCCAAGCCCGCGAAGCTGGCCCCCGATGTTGCCACTTAATGACAAGACCCTTATGAGTCTAGCGAGGCTTGAGTAAGATTGGATTGCTGATACTTGTTTCTTTATTGCTGATGCTGTGAGTGGTATTGGTATATAAGTGATGTGATTTCCTGAGTGCCCGTCGACCGGTTGATGTCGATAACCTGATTTTCTTTGTTCATATTTCCCCAAAACTCCTTTAGCCTGTTGAGAGGCGCCAGGCCTGTTGAAAGGCGTAGCTTTCTTGTGCAAACTCCTCGCCGGATGCGCGCTGGGTTGATAGATTTGGACTTGTCCAAAAAGTCTGTAGTGCCCGCTGTCTTTCGTGATGCAGGACTGCCTGTGAGGTGCAGCTCTGTGCTGCTATATGTACGCTCATATGAAAGTATAAACATGTACGAACGAGAAGCCTAGTTCGACTTCTTGCCCGCAGCACGCTCACGCTCACGCTCACGCTCACGCTTGGCGTAGATTTCGGAAGTGAAGGGATCTTCGTACTGAAGCGCAATCTTGTAGACGATGTGTACCCAGACAGTGAGCAGAATACCTGCGGGCTTGCCAAAGTACAAAGCCGTAGCCAAGAAGCTCATGGTTGAGCCCGTGTACATGGGAGAACCGGTCACGTTGAAGGGGAAGCCCGTCACCATCTCGTCCATGAGGATGCCGAAGTAGTCACCCAGGAAAGTACCGGTGATTCCGAGCCTCCAGGTCGATGTGACAACCAGGACGTTGCCGACGACGAAGAGAGTGAGGGCGGCGGCCTGAACGTAGAGGCTCTGGAGGAGCGGATGCGAGGGTTGCTCGGCGATGGCACTCTTGTAGATGTAGTCGCGGACCATGCCGAGGGAGAAGATGGTGGCAGCGAGGCCATAGCAAGCAGCTTTAGAATTGCCGCCGAAGAGCTTGGTCAGGAGTTTGTTGTGGTATTCTTTATACGGATTGAGGGTTAGCTGGCAACAGTTCCTTGTTCATCATGGGGCCAAGAGCTGGTAACTTCATACCTTGACGGGCGACGATGCTTGCGGGTATTAAGTTAGCACGAGGATTCAATCACACCGTCAGACCACGGGAGACAAGAGGAACTCACTTCCAGAAGAGGGGGTTAAAGGCAACAGAGCACGCAGACACTGGATAGCAGCAAAGAAATACCGAGTCAGATCCAATGGGCATTGGCAATGAACGGGGCTAAGCTGGGAGGGACAGCTCAAGGCAAGGCCAGCTGGCAAAACTCACCCAACAAGCTCTGCTTGCTCAAGTCGACGTATCCGACGAGATCGTTCACAAAGGAAGCCATGGTGACAGAAAAAGAAAGATCGCGGTCACTGATGCAACAGGTTCACACACGAGTCACGGGCAAGAGTAGGTAAGGTTTCTTGTTCTGGATGGTGAAAGAGCTGAGTTCAGTTGCAGGAGTTGCAGGGTGTGCTACGCTGTGCTACGCTGTGCTGTCACATGGAAGAAAGTAGAAGGCGGAAGAGGGAACCGGCCACCGCCACCCGGGCGTCATAATCAAAGGCCGCTGGGGCCAGAGCTACAGTGGAGAGCCTGGACCCTCAGGCTGGGCCCGGGGCTTAACGGGAGCCCATAATCCACTAAACATCCCCGCAAACTTGACAACCTGGCCAGCGCATGCTTCTCATTCTCTCATTCGCCGTTGGAACACGACAACGTCCAGCTCAACTCGCTCTGTTCCTTTCATAAAGCGAATGGAAATGATGCAGTATTCATATCTATCAACATCTGCCAAGCCATATGCGAACCATGCGCTCGCTCTCTGGCGGCTCCAGGGCCTGCCTTCCATGCCGTGTATTCCAAACGCCGTCCTTGAACGCCCAAAAAGTCTCAACAAACCAGTCATTATCATCCATTCGCCCTATCTCAAACCAGTACTCCACCATTCATATGACGAGCATCACCGACAGAATAAACCGCAAGTTATTGCCGCCGGTTTCTCGTCGTCTTCTTGCCCGTCGTCTGGGTATCTTCTTCCTCCTCATCCTGACCCTTCTTTAGGTCTTCTGTCAAACCCCATTCCTCCCTGTCATACCAATCCTCTCCGTCTGACATGTCCCGGTTGGGTCCCGAATGAGCCTCCGCCTTGGACCAGTGGAGCACGTCCTTGCGCAGATGTTCGGCCTTGAGAAGGCCCAAGAATAGTCGTTTGGCGCCTCGACATACCTCTTCTTGCTTCTGTACATAGAGCGCAAGTAACCGTCGGATGTCTTCGGCTTCCTGTTCAGGCAAGCACACATCCCGATCTGGTTTCGCCCCTGAGGGTGCGATGAACATGGGGTGTACGAAGTCTTGGTCATGTCCCTCAGAGGCGACGGAAACATCCTGTGCTATGGCCTCAGCCAAATCGTGTTGGCGACCAGTGTCGCCAGCTACCACCCCCTCAGCAGTCTGAGCTGCACCCGTACCAGCCTCGTCTTTGCTCTTGCTAGCAAATTGATTCAAGGCCTTGTCGGTACCATTTATCGGTTCGCCCTTCGACTCTCTTGGCAGACCGACCCTTTCAACTGGCGCCTGCTCCTCATTCTGTGTCTTGAGACTTTGATCCGGTCCATCTTGCCCGGCACTATCTTTTGTTTCGTCCTTGGCATCTTCTAGGTGAGATCCATCTGCACCGACAGTCTCGGCATCTGTCATGGTGATGTCTGCATCCTCTGCAGCGTCCTGGTCGGATGGCGGAGCTTCTCCGGTTAATATGCCGTTTTCTTGTTGCGCGTTACCATTTGTAATTGCGGGGAGCGATGGTTGCGCTTTGGAGAGACTCAGTAGGTGACGTGCAACGTGATCGTCTGTGTATAGCTCAATATCTGCAGGGCGCACCATCGTCTCGCACGGAACCCAGGTGTAGTCGCCGCATAGCGCAGTCAAGAGGTGCCTAACCTGCCACAGAGAGCGATTCTCTTTGCGCATAATGTCGCAGCTTTGGTCCACGAGCTTGGTCAGAGTCTTGGATATGAAGGGTTTCGAGAGGGTCGGGTGTGTCGGCAGAGCGGTCGATGCAGTGAGCGGAGCAAGGATATCTGTTCCTGTTAGCCTTGTTGTTGAAGCGCCCGGCTGCTGACGTACTCTCTATTTGGATGTTGGCATAGGGGTTCAGCTCTGCTGCCGCAGCCTCGGCTCCTTGTACACGCTCGTCATCCTCGTCGTCGCTATCTATCTCGTAGCCTTCCTCGTCGACCAATGGCGGGTTGCGATGAATGATCGGTCGTCGAACACCGGCGCAATCAACATACTGTCCAGGTCAGTGGGGCTTTGCTCGGGATGGATTTCGTGCCGACAACGGACCTCTCTATATGAGCTTGGGCCGTTGATAGGGACCAGTTGCCCTTGATGGGTAAATCGCGCTCTCTTCTTGAGCTTGTGTCCTCGATTGCTGTAGCTTTCGATCTCGGAATCGGAGTCGGACTCTGTTGGGCGGGCATCGTCAGTTGCGAGACCCCAAAACGCGACGGCGCCTCGGGATTTGCGTACCGTATGATTTGCGCTTAAAAGCCTTTTTCATGCCCGCTATGGTCTCGGCGAAGAGAATCTGCTGCGACGCCATGGCGGGCGAAGGTAGGATTGACGATCGGACAGAGGGAGACGTGTGGGCGGAGCGACGAGAAGGATCTGAGGTGACTTTTGGCGGGATGTAAGGAGGCTGGACTAGCCCGAAAGATGTCGCCAGTCCGAAAGGCCGAGGGAACCCTCAATATCGAAAGGCGAGTCAATTTCGCGTCGGAAAGTTGGCAAGATGCAATTTTGTGTCGAGCGTGCTGGGAAGGCGAGGAGAAGCTGGAGAGAGAAGCGAGGCTGCCCGCCTTCCCGTAGCCCATGACCACATTTCCGGGCGCCGTACCGCATGATTGGCCAGTCCCCCGGGTGCTTATTTTGCCGGCGCCGGATAAGTGATCCCTGGGGGGCCTACGATAACACACAAGGTACGTACTCGTCTCATGAGATCCCCCACCGGGCTGGGCTCTTGCTGATTCATTCTAGA
Source organism: Fusarium buxicola (assembly GCA_014899095.1). Taxonomy (NCBI): domain Eukaryota; kingdom Fungi; phylum Ascomycota; class Sordariomycetes; order Hypocreales; family Nectriaceae; genus Fusarium; species Fusarium buxicola. The sequence continues at coordinate 6,984 of JAAVUK010000274.1, forward strand.
ACTCTTCCAATACTTATGGATGCTTAATTCAAACACCAAGAAACCTTCGATTTACTACTTACGGCCTAGTTATCTTTCGCCGTCAGCTTGACAAGGGGCATGCATATCGGACTACAAAACTAGATGCACAAGCTGCTGGTCTCTTGCGACGGATATGGCACGTTGTAGTCATACTCTCCTAAACTGAGAAATGTGTAAAATATAGGGCCAACGTATATTCGTGATACAAAATAATTAACAATGAAGAATATATCATGACAAAAGAGGGAATCTATACAGATACCCGTACATCAGCTCCGAGTCATCGTTCGCCGCTTTACGAAACGGTGACCGTCACATTGCCCTTGAAGTTCTCGCTCGAGTTGCCCACAAGGATAGCAAAGTCGCCTGGCTCAACGACATACTTCATCTTGCGGTTATACAGACCCCACTCTGCGATCTTGAGGTCAATCTTGACCGTCTTGGTCTTGCCGGCCTTGACAGCAACCTTCTTGAAGCCCTTGAGCTGATATCGGGGCACATCGACAGACGCGAGCATGTCCTTGACGTACAGCTGGACGACCTCGGCACCATCTCGCTTCGACTTGTTTGTGACATCTACCGAAACAGTGACGGTGTCTGATGCGGTCGCATTCTTCTTGGACGCCGAGATCTTGGAGAATTCGAATTTGCTGTAGGAAAGACCATAGCCAAACCCGTAGAGGGCGGTGGGTGTCTCGAGAACGTAGTTTGTGCCAAAGACGAGAGTGCCGTTCTCATACTCACGGCCGGCCTTGGGCCAGGTGCGTGCAGAGTTAAGGTGGTCGTAGTAGATGGGCAGAGTTCCGACGTCGTAAGGGAAGCTGACGGAGAGCTTTCCGGAGGGGTTGACCTCGCCATAGAGGACGTCCGCGAGAGCATATCCACCCTGTTCTGACTGGTAGAATTGCTGGACGAGGGCAGAGGCCTCTTCCGAGATCCAGGGCTCAGTGATGGGCTTGCCGGAGCTGTAGACGACGACGGTAGGCTTCCCAGTGTCGATGATGGCCTTGACAAGCTTGGGCATGGCGCCGACCAAATTCAAGTTGCTAACATCGATATGCTCACCAGTTGTCGCGTTCAGGTTGGCCCAAAGCTCGTTCTGGTCGCGGGACCAGGTTCCAACAACGACCACAGCGACATCTGCCTTCTTAGCAGCGGCGACTGCCTCGTCAAAGCCGGAATCATCGTTGGACCAGCGCTCGCAGCCCTTGGCATATGTGACCTTGCCCTTGCTCACAGCCTTGATGCCATCGAGGGGAGTCACACCACGAGACATGGCAGTGTGAATGACATAATCTCCGTACTGGGATAATGTTAGCACAGCTGGGTAGTTGAAAGAAGAAGGGAGAAAAGAACTCACGTTGACATAGCCGTGGGCCATGGGACCAATGACGGCGACGTTGGCGTCCTTCTTCAAGGGCAGAATGTTCTCGTGGTTCTCGAGAAGCACGATGCTCTCGGAATCAAGGTCACGGGCGATCTTCTTGGCCTTCTTAGTGTTCATGTAATCCCAGATCTTATCGTCGGAAACGCCAGTGAAGGGCTTCTCGAAGAGTCCCATGGTGAACTTGGCGCGAAGGACGCGAGAAACGGCCTTGTCTAAGATCTTCTCGTCCAGCTTGCCAGACTTGACAAGCTCGGGGATGCTCTCGTAGCTCCAGTAGCCGCCACCCATCTCGGCATCGTTACCAGCAGGAAGTGCCTGTTGCCGTTTAGCATATACTTGGAACTGGACAAGGTTCTTCTTACCTCAAGAGTAATGCATTCGTTGTCCCTAATTTCGCAGACAAAGAAAGCATTGGCGAGACGAGCAGTACCACCAGCGTCAGAGATGACATAGTATTCGTAGCCCCATTCATCTCGAAGGATGTCGGTGAGAAGGAAAGAGTCTGAAACGACGGGAACACCGTCGTAGGAGTTGTAGGAGGACATGACGGACGTGGCACCTCCATCGATAATGGCTCGCTTGAGAGGCGGGAGGTAGAGAGACCGCAGCTCTCGCTCACCACCATGCACGGGGGAAGTGTTGATGCCCTGCTCAGGGGTGGCAAAGGCAGCCTTCACAGGTTAGTCGAGTTCATGATTATCAAGTGAGTCTCAGCTTACAAAGTGCTTGACCATAGCCGACACACCTCCATCCTGGAGACCCTTGACGAATCTGTATGACATCTCTCCGGCACTACAAAACATTAGTACGTTATGAACATCATATATCATACGGGATGAGCACATACAGGTAGGAATCTTCGGCGAAGCATTCTTCCACTCGGCCGAATCGCAATTCTCGAGCAAGATCGGCTTGCGGGGCGAAAAGCTGGTTAACACCCAGAGCTCGACTTTCTGTAGCAATCACACCTGCCATCTTCTCGATAAGCTCAGGGTTGAAGGAACACCCCATGCCAATTGGCGAGTTGAAGATGGTAGCATTGAGAGCCAAAAAGCCGTGAAGGCCCTCGCTCTGAATAAAGGCAGGAATACCTGTAGAGTATTAGAGTCAAGATTGGAGAGCTTGGAAGATACTGCAACCCACCTAGTTTAGTCTCTTTCATGAGATAGTCCTGCGCCAACTTGGCGGCCTTCTTTATGGTCTCCTTCTTGGCGTATAAGCCGGTCCAGACAGCATTGGCCCGGTACTCCATGTTCCACGCCAGACCTGTCTTGTTCACTCTGCCATCGGTGACGTTGAGATAGTTGGTCATGTCACCCTGAATCAACTGGGCCATCTTCTCCTTGACGGACATGCGCTTGAGAAGATCGGAAACTCGATCATCCACAGATGCCTTGGGGTCCTTGTACACTGGCTTGTCCTTGGCAGCCTGGCCGGCCATAGCCAGGACTGCCGCACAAAGAAACGCTGAGAGCTTCATTTTGGAGGCTTGAAGATGCGGAAGCTATCCCAGAGAGCTGTGACGGAAAACAGCAGCGGGATCGGCGCCATTTTATTGTCAATTCAACGGAGCCAAGCCAAGCACAGCGCAGCACATCAAATCACATCACATCACATCACATCACAATTAACCGTTCAGGCATCCCCTCACGGCATCGTGAAGTGATGATCCGAGGCGGCTTTCAGTGACAAAGGGACCCTCCATTCGCGGGATCGACATGCCTTTGGGACATGACGCCGAGATCATGACAACGGTTCGTCGCGCCACCAAGTACCGTGGTGTGGCCCCTGGAGTCCTGACCCTGGGGAAATGCGGGGGCGCCACCAATTGGCGACATCTGAACAAGATTGAAGGACGGGAGCACAGTCCAGGACGGGCAGGAAGAAGTGGACCGCGAAGGCGTCGGATTCGTGGATTCAGAGGAAGATGTCAGTTGCGGGCGAGGGGGCTCGGTTGAGTTTACCGTTAGGTCGGGCCTAGTCTCTAGAGCGTGGAAAGACGCGCCGAACTCCCTAGCACGAAGCTGACGGGGGAGAGAGGAGAGAGGGTCGGTGTAAGTTGAGAGATCAAGGCCGAGTGGCTGTGGCTGGGGCTGGCGGGGAGAGAAATTAGAATGCAGCTACTGGCAGCTAACACGCACATCCCGTGGCCCTGATCCACCATATCCCGGCGGGCCGTTAACTTACTGTAACTACGTAGCAGTTCTCCATGAACCCCACGATGGTTGTGTATTTAGCCGGCAGCCCCTAGCGGGCCTAGCTTGAGCCCTGGCGGGCCTAGCTTGAGCTACGTATTAACCCGCCAATCGAGCAAAGAAAGCATCATGTGTCTGCTGTCAGAGCCGGGCGAATGACGCCGCAGGGTCACGGGCCCCATTGGGAACAGCTTGCAGAGCAACATGTCATGACAGATGGCGGGGTCGAGAGGGGAACTGATGGAGCTGACCCAGTAATGAGTGGGTGTCGACCGTATGTCGCAGCGGTTGAATTGCTCGTCCTGATGTGATGTGAGCATGAGGTTTCATGATGGGGGTGGAGAGTGAGACCATGGCTTTGTGCTACCAGTCCCATTGAGCTACCAGTCCCATTGAGCTACCACTATTGAAAGGACCATTGAAAGGAACCCATCTTCCGTCAAGCTCTGTCTTGTCCAATTCCTCACAAGCAGACCAATTGAGCCACCAGATATTCAGTCTTGATCCTCACCCTCATCCTCATCCTCATCTACACCATGCATCTTCGCGATGGCATGTGGCTGCCCGCCGAAGGCGTCCGCACCGAGTATGCCGAGGACGTCTATGAGATCACCCCCCAGGAGGACCAGCAGGCATTGAGCTTGCTGTGCCCGACCAAGCACATCCATTCCCGCGGCGATACCCTCAACCAGCCGACGGTGAGCCTCGACATCAAGGCCGAGATGGACGGCGTCATCTCGGTTGAATCCACACACTGGGCCGGCGCTCAGAACAAGGGTCCTCACTTTGAACTCTTCCCCGATGGCAAGCCCGCTGTCGAGGGCAAGATCATCAAGGGCGACAAGGGCACAACGCTGCAGTCTGGCTCCCTGTCCGCTACCATCCATCCCGACCAGCACAACTTTGACATCAAGCTCCATGCCTCCGATGGCTCCAAGCACCTCACAACGCTTGGTAACCGTAGCACAGGCTTCGCCTACACGCCTGCGCCCAGTGCACCCATGCAGCTGGGCGACATGCGCGACTTCAAACACTACATGTTTATGCAGACGAATCTCTCTGTTGGCGAGTCGGTCCATGGCTTGGGCGAGCGCTTCGGTGCTTGGAACAAGGTCGGCCAGAATGTCGTCTTGTGGAACGCCGACGGTGGCACTTCCAGTGACCAGGCCTACAAGAATGTCTCGTTCTGGATGAGCAACCGTGGTTATGGTGTCTTCATCGACAACCCCGGCCGCGTGGATATGGAGATCGGCAGCGAACGTTGCTGTCGCGTTCAGACGACCGTTGAGGGCCAGCGCCTCAAGCTCTACATCATCTATGGCGACGGTCCCAAGGACGTCCTAAAGAAATACACCATCCTTACTGGCAAGGCGAACAAGGTCCCCAGCTGGAGCTTCGGCCTGTGGCTGACGACTAGCTTTACCACCAACTACGATGAGGCAACCGTCAACTCGTTCCTCGAGGGCATGAAGGCCCGAGGCTCGCCTGTGGATGTCTTTCACTACGATTGCTTCTGGATGAAGGGCTTCAGGTGGACCGACTTCGTCTTTGATTCGGAGCGCTTCCCCGACCCCAAGGCTCAGATTACTCGCCTCAAGGAGAGCGGCCTCTGCAAGAAGGTCTGTGTCTGGATCAACCCTTACATTGGACAAGCTGGTGCAGCTTTCAAGCATGCCGCCGAGCGTGGCTATCTCCTCAAGCGCAAGAACGGTGATGTCTGGCAGTGGGACCTGTGGCAGGCCGGCATGGGTCTCTTGGATGTGACCAACCCCGAGGCTTGCGCTTGGTACGTCGAGTGCCTCAATGACCTCTTCGACAAGGGTGTAGATGCCCTCAAGACCGACTTTGGCGAGCGTATTCCCACACTCGACGTCCAGTGGCACGATCCCAACGTCGACCCTCACAAGATGCACAACTACTACGCCTTCATCTACAACCGCCTCGTCTATGAGGCCCTCCAGAAGCGCTATGGCAACGACGAGGCCGTTCTATATGCACGTGCTGCTTGTGCCGGCACCCAGAGATTCCCTCTGGTATGGGGCGGCGACTGCGAGTCGACCCCCGAGGCTCTGGCCGAATCGGTTCGCGGTGGTCTCTCCATGGGCTTGAGCGGCTACTCCTTCTGGAGCTGCGACATTGGCGGCTTTGAGGGCTTCCCTCCCCCGTGGATCTATAAGCGATGGGTTGCGATGGGTCTTCTGTGCAGCCACAGCCGTCTTCACGGCAGTAACTCCTACCGTGTGCCTTGGACTGTCGATGACGACGACCAGACGGAGGAGGGTTGCTCCAAGACCCTCGCCAAGTGGACGGCACTCAAGACACGCTTGATGCCGTACATCTATGCGCAAGCTATGGAGTCCATAGAGGGTGGCATTCCCATGTCCCTCCGAGCTGTCGCTCTTGAGTTCCCCAATGATCCCACATCGTGGTACCTCGACCGCCAGTTCATGGTGGGATCTCAGCTGCTGGCAGCCCCCGTCTTCGAGGAGTCGGGTGAAGTTGAGTTCTACCTACCGAAGGGCAAGTGGACCTCCTACTTCACCAACGAGGTCAAGACTGGCCCCGGCTGGTTCAAGGAGAAGCACGCCTTCGGCACACTGCCGCTCTACGTCCGCGAGAACACTGTTCTCGTTCTTGGTGACCGCAAGCAGGTTGGAGCTGCCTATGACTACGTCAGCGATGTTGAGGTGGCTCTCTACCAAACATCGCCTGGCGCCAAGGCGACGGTGGTTGATGGCGAGGGCAAGGTCGTTGCTGAGCTCACCGTTGGCTCGGATGGCAAGCTTGAGGGTACTGAGAAGCTCAAGGGCGACTTCAAGGTTGCGGAGAAGGGCCGCGACCTGGAGGGGGAGGCTTCCGTCTCGATTGAGTCCTTATAAATGATGGGTTTGCTATTGCATGGCGTGTGATATCAAGATAGAATGGCCTTTGACGTACTGGTATGGTAGTTTAATGAGATGATTTATGATTGCTCTATCCTAACACTATGACCCCTCTATCTTTTTCTGATAACCAGTCTGTTTTTATAATTAACTCACTCTTGTACTGCTCTGCAGTTGTTAACATAAGTAAGCTGGATGTCTAGTATACGACTTTCTCGGCATGCAAATTAGGATTCTTAGCAGGCTACTTTTAATAAGGCCATTTATCAACACCGTACTACCGCCTGATCTGTCATTTGCTGTTATATGGCCCCGGTACGTACTGGTAGTTTAGTCGCTGGTAACAAGTTGTCGGCCGTTCCCAGAACTTGCGAGCTCAAGTGTTGCGCGGGTCATTCCAAAGAGTCAGAATGGTCCAAGCACTCGAGTTGAGTTCTTAGGACCATAGTAAAACTACGAGTTCCGACTTTAGCCAGCAACCTCTGACTTTACATGGTAAGAATTTCTACAGACCCTTTGCACCTGCCCCCGTAGCCTCCAGATTCTGTTGGCTCGATTGGGGGTTTAGGAGCTACCTAAAAGGGCAAGCATGGCGGTATTGGAGAGATCTGATTGGATAGTCTCTGTGGGGAAGGTACCGGGCATTCCCGTTTACATTATCATGAAAGTCCAACTTCAGGATAAAGAAGTGACCTGCTAGATCTATCACTGGAGTCAAATATATTCGGGTTTCATATTGAACTGTAGGCTCGTGCGACTTTTGATTCTGCATGGTCATGATTTGTTCTCGCTGGGCTGTCTTAGTACTACAGGACACTCAAGAGAAGAGAGCTTAAAAGATAAGCATCATCAGGAGAGTTAGAGAAACAAAGATGTATATGATATGCCATGTTGCATGACTAGTCACAACCTTGTCCAACTTTCTATCTTTAGGGTATGTGTTGATTGACTTAGTAATCGATGGTGGCAACAACATAAGCAATGCCGGTCGTGAATCCATTCCAGAACACGTCTGTGCAAGACATCCGCTGCAAGTTGCTGCACTGCGCCTCCAGCGTAGTATTGCTTCTTGCTTTTGAGAGCGACCAGGGTAAATAAAGCACGGAATTCTGACTCCCATGATGCTAATCACAGAATATCCATCTTCTGATAAGGCTTCCGCTTCAAGGACCCCGAGTTTGTGTGTTCTCCTAAATGTGAGCATGGGTTGTACTTGACCAAGGTAAAGTGGCAACAAGTCTCGGGCATTGCCGTACATCTACGATTTTGAAGATCAGTAGGCGGCTACCTCTCTCTTGAGAAAACCCGGTTGTCCGAACGACTGAATCACCAGTGTGTTGATCGAAAAGACGCCTGTGTTGAATCTGATATGACGATCTGAAGTCGGGCAACCCGAGGTTTAGGTCACAGGAGCCCATTCTTTGCTGTCATTGGCCCGCATATAGACAAGACACGAGAATCTACTGTAAAGGATCAAAGGTTCCTCATTGAGCCTCTGCATTTAGCCGGAGTCCAGGTCCGTAATCCCGTATCCACTATGCCGGGACCCTGGTGCTCTAAGCCCGGCACTCGGCAGGATGCGGCTGACAGACGCACAAGACACTGGTCAGACCATGATCGTGGTCCGGCTTTTCGAACGCCTCTTTTTCATTCATGCCTCGGCATTACATACTACGTAGTACGTAGTGCCTAGTAGAACGGAGTACTCTCCAGGCTGATTCGTCTCGAACCCTTCGCTGGGTGAGATCCACTCTCTCTGTCAACATCAACCCCCTCAATAGGCTGGATAATTCCTCCTGGTTCTTTACCCGGCGACGGTGAGAAAGCAACGGCTGACGGCTGGCACGTGGGAGGAAATACTGTCCCAGGCGCTCGGGGCCGACGATAAATCGCCTCAGGGGCATGGAACGGGCCTTGCAAACCCATCACGATCTTGACTCGGGACGTCCAGAGCGTCGGTCGAGGCCGGGATGAGTGGAGAGTCAGCTTAGCTTTGGAGATGGGCCGTTGTGTGCCAGCTCGTCATGTGCCAGTTCCAGTTCGCAGCGCGGCTAAAGAGAATAGACGCTGGAACCGTCAAGCTTGCGTGATAGTCTGGTCGTCTATCCTATAGTAGCATGATCGTGTGGAGATGCCCACGGGGTCCCTGGGGAAGTAGAGTTATGTGGATCTGCGAAGATCAGGAGAAGTAGAGTGTAACATGTTCTGTGGGACGGACTTGAGCGAGATGGAGAATGGAGCCATGTTGAACATGATTCATACAAATAGAGTCGAGGACCGCAGCTTGAACCGAGCATCATCCACAACGATCATCGAGCTTTAAGCTTTCAACGATTCCTGGCGTTGTTGCCGCCTTCAAATACTGAATCATTCAAATCATACAATACTCAACATTGAGTAAACTTCAACATGGGAAAAGCCTACAACATTGGCCTGGCTTGCTTTGCAGCCATCGGGTGCGCAACACCAACTGTTCAGAGTCCTTGAAGATTATACTGACAACTGCAACTGCAGCTCCTTTCTCTTTGGTTATGATTCTGGTGTCATGACCGATGTCATCGCATCGCCACATTTCCTGGACTATTTCGACACAACAGGCGCCTCTTCCCTTGTCGGTGCCATCAACTCCACGTTCAATGGCGGTGCTGTTTTCGGCGCCCTCTTTGGAGGTGTAATCATGGACAAGTACGGAAGAAGGAAGACTATCGGAATTGGTGCCTTCATCTGCACCATTGGTGCTATTTTCCAAGCAGCGGCTTACCAGTAAGTGGATCTGCGAGAGTCGACACAACCATGATCTGATGGCTGACAATCTCTCAGTCTCGCAATGATGTTGATTGGGCGTATCATTGCTGGGTTTGCTGTCGGTCTGCTCTCCATGAGTGGTAAGTTCTCCGCTTTCGCTTCATCGCCGACCCCGGCTTACACGCCATAGTCCCCGTCTATCAGTCTGAGTGCGCCAATCCCAAGATCCGCGGTCTGATTGTTGGCCTGGCCCAGCAAATGATCGGCGTCGGCTTCATCGTTTCGACCTGGGTCGGCTACGGCAGCCACCATATGCCTGATTCCTCGTTCCAGTGGCGATTCCCGCTGGCGTTCCAGGCTCTCCCCTCGGCTCTCCTGTGCGTCGGTATGCTCTGGCTCCCAGAGACACCCCGACATCTTATTGCTACCGACCAACTGGAGGAGGGAATGAAAATTCTCCGCAAGCTTCATTACGATGGCACTAACGAAGACTGGCTCCAGGCTGAGTTCCAAGAGATCAAATTGACCATTGACGGCGAGAAGGCCGCAACTGCACCAGGCTGGTTGATCATGTTCAAAGTACCCCAATGGCGAAACCGTCTGGCTCTTGGAACCCTGGTTCAGGTCTTTACTCAATTCACAGGTAAGAAATCTCCAGTATGGTGGGTGTGGGTTGTCACCACACCTGCACTGCGTACAGTGGTTCAACAACATCGATGCTAATGTGTTCTTATAGGAATCAACGTCATTGGATGTAAGCAACTGCAATTTAATTTATGCTTATTGCACCTTGTCGTCCCCCATCATACGGGCTGCCACTCGGCCTTCTTTCTCCCCCGTCTTGCACGACAAGGTACCATCCCAAAGATTTCATGACAAGCTAACACATTCGTAAAAACAGACTACCAGACTATCATGTACGAATCTCTGGGCTTTACTGGAAGTAAAAAACTTCTTGTGGCCGGTATTTACAACTGTTGCGGTCCTATTGCCAGTATGTTACCATACATGACGACGCCTTTTCCCACACACGGAAACAAGTACAAGCAAACGCCTTACTAACCGGTTCTAGATTTGGTCTTTATCACCTTTATAGCTGATCGAATCGGTCGCAAGAGGCCTCTGATCTATGGTATCCTTGCTATCACCGCTGCTCTGATCTGCGAGGCTGCCATTAACAGTCAGAACACCGCTGGCGACAAGCGCGGCCTCAGTATTGCTGGCGTTGCATTCCTCTTCTGCGTCACGATCATCTTCTCTCTTTCGTTTGGTCCTGTGAGTTGGACTTACATGGCTGAGATCATGCCCTACCAGATCCGTGGAAAGGGTTGTGCTTTTGCTACCGGTATTGGTAACTGGCTGGTCGCCACCTTTTGGGCGCAGGTAAGCCCCTTTGCTCTCCGTGAGCTAGGCTGGAAGTTCTACTTCCTGTTCGTCGGTACGTTAAACCAATGGCTTCATTCCTCTGAAGCAACCGAACTAACATGGCATAGCCTGGAACCTGGTCATTACCCTCCCCGTCCTTATCTTCTACTTCAGAGAGACTAAGGGCAAGTCTCTTGAAGAGATTGATCTCATGTTTGGCGACCGTGCTTTAGGTAACGTGCCCGCGGATATTGAGAAGAGTGCTGTGATGGCTACGACCAGCCTCGCGCACGATGAGAAGAGCACTTAGGGAATTTGAGTGAACATATAATTATTGCATGTAATCAAAAGCCACGACCACACAGAAACTACTATATAGACCTGTTAGACAGATCTAGAGCTAGGATATAATGGGCAGCATGAGCGAATGAGTTAATGAATGGGCAAGGCTCTTTGAGATACAAGACTCAATTCCCCCAAAAATGGTCCGACTCACTGGACAACTTCACTACAGAAAAGCCTGAAAGCTTCGCGCAGTTTAACGAACGAACCTAAGAACCACCTCGGAAAGATGCAAGGTTCTGGAGAAAGATTCCTTAGATATACCTGGCCGAACCACATAAATGTCCTCTTCACCCCAAGCGAGCTTCAAATGCACGTTGCCAGTCAAACTGGGGTGGCAACTCACAAATGTACTCATTCGGGCCACACCTCTTGCTCTCCAGAGAGAGGCTCCCTCTCGTGTTTCTTCTGTGTTGTCAGCCTTAACGTCGTCTGCCGCAAAGTTTCATACTTCTCATTAGTCTCGTCGTTAACCTTGTCATACTTATCCCTAGGCCCTCGGGCACCTGGGATAGCGCATTGATCGGGGAGCATAGTGTCAAGGAAAGGCAATGCCTGGAGGTGTTAGCGGACCGCTTTGTGGCCCAAGCATCTTGACTACATGTCTCCACGATAGACAGGGCAATGGATGGCTTAGTTCAGGTACACATCTATATATAGATTAGCCCATGCCTGGGAGCCCCGGATTCCCAAGTGGTCTATGGCCTTGAACAACTCTTCTGGGTCCGGTTGAGAAAGAGAAGGTCAGCTCCTGGTGTTCTCCAGTGTCGCAACGCAGCTTTAGGACTCGGCGCCGTACAGGTCGAGAACAACAGAAGTAATCGCAAGTAGGGTCTTTACATGTAATAGAAGAGCAATCGGGAGCGCAGTAGTCGTTGCGGGTGCCTTTGTGACAGAATGTTATGTGCATGGGGCAGCATGCGAGGCGACGAGCGCGGCAGGATGAGAGAGTTTATCAAAAGGAGAACGAGACAGCCAGAACAACTTCACGGCAGAAGAAGACAGTATGCGCGAAAGGCGGCAGCAGACGTCAAGTATACTCACGAGAGAGAAGATAGAGAATTGGAAAGGTAAGCCTACCTTGCAGACGAGTTCTATTCGCGATCCATGCTGATATACAGAGAAAAGCTTATATGTATAAAGATATACTCCAGCGAGACAAATAGAAAAGGGACTATTTATAATAACCCTCACGAAGAGACTTTCTAAAAATGGTCTCTGGGTTTGCTATAAGACAACCAACGTCTAGATAGACAAGCACAAACACAAACGTATGCCTTCCGGCAGAGGCATACGCGCGCTTTCAACTATGTAGTATCGCCTTTATTGTTCTCCGGTTCTGGAACATGCTTGGCACACCCAGCTTCATATACAGCTTCATGTCCAGCTTTGACCCTTGCAGCACCTCTCTCGCCCCTATCACTCCTCTCATACCTAAGAGCCAGCTGGGCCTCAGACTAGAGCTGCTCGGCTTGGTGGCGCTCATGGCTCAACCAGTAAGTACATGTTATGGATAAGGAAGAGAAAAATGCGAGGTGATCGTCGTACATTATGACAAACCTCGCGAACCATAGCAGATTCAAGTAGTCAAAAGCCACCTATCTACTGCGTCTAAATCTTACCACAGAGGCATTTGAGTGTCTTGGAATTCGTCTCTTGAACTTTCCTACGGGCTTTCGAAGGTGGAGAATCACAGGATTAGTACCGATGCTGACTGGAGGTTCGTCGTGCCCGAGAAGATAAAATCTGACTCCATTAAAAACAGTACGATTGGACTATCTTGTTTGCCAGGTCAAAAAACTCGCCCTAAGAATACTGCATCATGATACTGTAGATCAACAAGGTATATCAAGCATGCAGAGTCCCCCTATACCCAAAGTGTGAAGTATCCAATCCATATCCTACGCGTCAAGATGACTTCGTCTCCAGGGGGTTGGCCGGATGGCTCACGCCAGATTCAAAAACTGCGACTTATCAGAAAACTGCCTCAAGGCCGAAAGTGTGCCCACTAACATTTTCTGAAGAATTGGTGATTTCCTCGAAAGCCTGAAGCGTCTCGAAGCCCATCGCCGCCAGTGGCTCAGTACCATCATCCACAACCTATATCGTTAGTAACCGTTTGGCAATCACGGAAAGTCCAGACTCACCCAGCCCAGAATGACCTTTACAGCTTTGTGGCCCTTGCTCTGACGGAGACCCATGAGCGCCAGGCCTTGCAAGATGAGTGTTGCAAGCGGCATAGCCGGGACAACCGGCGCAAGAATACCCCCAATGTCCTCGGTATGGGATAGCAAAGTCGGTACATATGTTGCCAGAGAACTGTGCTGCTTGTAAATGATGATTGTGCCAAGCAAGTTGCCTGCCCCATCCTTGGCTCGCACAATCCCACAGGCCTTGGTCTCTGACAGGGCGAATCGGTATAGTTCAAGGACTTCTGGGTTTGCGTGAGCGCGGATATGGCTAAGCACGCCGTCCGCGTTGTCCAGGCCATGAATCAGGTCAAAACTGATGTTAGCCCTTTGAATGTTCTGAAGCAAGCCTTCCGGAGCGGACCAGCTTGCGAGGTCCTGGATAATCATGTTGGTGACGCGACGGGGAAACTGTACGTCCCAGCCACTGTTTGCGAACCAATCCTTAACGGTATTCACCTCAATATCGACAGGGACCCCCAGGAAAACGCCAGGAAATGCCGAGCCTATCTGTACTTTTTTTATTCCGCGCCGCTGAATGAGACTGCGGATTGCTCGCCGATGAAGGGATCTGCCGATGGATACATCGCGCTTGGTAGGATCAACAAAGATTGCGCCCAAGATGCCGACTCCATGCGCAAAGTAAGTAGCAGCAAAGCCATAGAGAGCGCCTGTGCTACTGTTTCTCACAACCATGTGAGCCTCAGCAATATTGGGGTTCTTCAGTTGAAAGGTAGCAGCAGTGGTGGTCCGTAAAAATTGCAGATCCGGGGCACTTGCTCGGTAAACAGCCCGCAACAGGTCCTCCAAGCCCGACGCATCGCGATCTGAATCGTACTCCTCAACGAGCCAGTGTTGTCTTGACTTGAGAACCTTCTTGCTCTTCCTCAACGTACCAGGGAGCGTTCCAAGGGGTGTAATATCCCCCACAAGTGCCCTAGTGAGAGCGTGCAAGGCATTTTCGGTGAAGTCAAAGGTGCATAGATATGTACCAATAGACTTGTCCATAGCAAAGTCATAGGGAGAACTGACTGCTACCACGATCAAGTGCTTCTTTTGGCCCCTGCTCCGAAGCATTGAGCACATCATGTCAACGTGCTTGGTGAAGCCAGCTTGGTAGAGATTCCGGTTGGCGTCGGCTGTGACAATAATGATACAAGACGCTCTGTGGATCAGATTTTCATGGACTGTAGCCGATTAGCAAGTATCACTCTCTCGCCGGGGGAAACGATCTAACCTGGACGCACTCCATTGGCCGTATAGCTGGTGTGGATCAATTTCTCATTGCGAGCTCGTGCGAGAGATTTACCAAACTCTCGAAAAACACCCTCTCCGCTCATGATGGCGCCACGATCGCGGTCGTTATGCGCCCACAACTCATGAGGACCCCACGCTTGGCTTTGATTATCCTTGGCGCTGAGTAGTCTTTTAGTAAGGGAGGACGCCGGGAGCGGTTTTATCAGGGGTGTGAGTAATAGCAACTCTTCCCCGGGGTGCATAGAGGCAGAGAGTGGGAGCAGCTTCTCCTTGTCCCGAATGACCGTGATGGAGTCGTCATAAGCGCCAAGTGATAGCGCGAGATGAGATGGATGAAGTTGAGAGAGAAGGGAAATACCGGGCGGGTTCAGTGCTTTGTGCCAGGATGTACAAGTCGATTTTAGTTCAAGTACCCTCCTCAACGAAGTAAATATCCTCTCCTTGGTGACGATACCATTATCGTAACCCAGCTTCAATCCCTTGATAGCCTCAAGTTGGACGTCATAGGCGCGGCAGAGCAGTACCAAGTCACAGCCTGCTTCCACTGCCATGACAACACCGTTTTGGACGCCGAGCTCTTGGCTAAGAGCCTCCATTTCTAGGCATTCCGAGATGGCAACGCCGTTGAAGCCGAGTTCATCGCGCAGTAGCTCATCCACGACTTGCTCTGATAGGCAAGCATGACTCACATTCATAGATGGATTGGATATACCGCAGCCTCCGATGAACATGGCATCTAACTTGCCGGACCCGATAGCGTTGCGGAAAGGAACCAATGCACTTATGCTTAGCTCCTCAAGGGTTTGGGTGATGATAGGAACGTCCAAATTTGAGCCAAGAAAGTCCAAGTTTCCGTAGGAAGGAAAGTGTTTGCCGCAGGAAGCTATTCCCGCGTCACGAATTCCTTTCAATGCGGCAAGACCATACTGAGATACTTCCTGAGGGTCGTCGCCTGTTGCACGCACTCCCAAAGGCTGATAGCGAGCGTTGTTCAAGACATCAAGTACGGGGCCGAGCATGAGGTTCACACCGCAAGCCGAAATCTCAGTCGCTGTAGCTTTGGTGACCTCGTAGGCCAGGTCAGCTCGACCGGTAGCCGCGATTCCCATTGCACTAGGAAATTGACAGACATAGTCCTCATCAAATAGACTGTTAACTCCTCCGTTTTCTTGATCGAGGGCAATCAGTAGAGGCTGCGGATGACCGGCTTTCTTGGCGATGGTCTGTAGTTCTTGGACCAGTTCAGCAGTTTGCTGGGCAGCTTTGTATTGTATGGTTAGCTCTTAGAGCAACAATTACATGGACACTGGCACCAATGCTCAAGCGCGGCTCAGGTAGTCTCACACTTTAGGTTCTTGGCCGTGAGAATGATGGAGCCAAGGTGGTGATCCTCGATGAGGCTCCTGATCTGGGGGGTGACTTCAGTGCCATCCCAGCCCATAATCAGGATCTGCCCAATGGCACTGCAACGCAAAGAACCAGTCAGCATGAGTCGCTCTCACATTAGCAGCGACATATCGCTTCTGTCCACCCCTCCGAGCGTCGGAGCCGAAGGTGGAGGCCCTTGACACTCCCACAGCTGCCCGGACCTCGGAGACTTAACGTGGGTACGTACCGGTCGAGATCTTGCCATAATGGATCCAGGTCGCTGTCGTCTGTATGGGCCATGGTGGTCGGGCGGCGATGACGACTCCTCGTCACATGGTACTTGCTTCTTCTCTGTTGTTGGTGCTGGTGCCGGTTGCGCTGGCCCCTCAACGTCCCCGCGTGCTTGAGGTAACGATGTGATGCATTGCTGTAGTCTTCGCTCGAGGATGAGGATGAGGCTGATCCAGGTGGGGCCATGCTGACGAGCGCCTATGATTGGCTGGTTCAGGAAGGTACCAGCTGTCAACTGAGTGGGGTTGTCAGGGTGTCTTATGGCCGTCCCTTGGTGATCATGGGTCCCCATGAGTTAACGTTACATGACACAACGACAACGACAGCAACTGAGGGCCGGCGGCAAAGGACGGCGACGCGGCGGTCGGTTTCACGTTGTGTCGAGTCAAGAGAGGTCCGACCAGGTAAGGATGAACATTGTCTTTGAGCCAAGTGAACGGATGCCATGCTCTTGTACCCAAACAGCGGCTCCATCCAGCTCCACAGTTCTTCCATGGCTTCCGTGATGGCACCGTCCAGATGGCACGGAATACACTGGCAGTGAATCGTGATGGTGACGAGACTTTGCCTCGCAGCCCCCGGAAACGTGGCCTTTGTCGGCATCGTGATAGGGTTTATTTTGACATCTGGTGATGGTTTCCGGAGAATACTAGTATACCGCGGTTCTCCTTCAATTTTCAGGTCATTGTCCCTTGTGGACAATCATCTAATACCGAAGCGGCTCACAACAGGCACTCAACTCAAGACTACTATAGGTATCTAACTTCCTTCACAGACTCTCCTGACGTCACTGCAATCATGCCTGTCGCCATCACGCCGCCGCTGCCAAAGAATGGCCTGACCAAGTTCACCAATTGTCGTCTGCTGAAGGACAATGACCTTGTCTGGGAGGACCTCTGGGTCAGCTCCGTCACCGGCAAGGTCATTGACAGTCAAGCTTCCTTCTATGGCGAGCTCAATCTCCCAGACGCAACATTTGATCTTGGGGGCCGCATCGTTGCTCCTGGTCTGATCGAGTGCCAGCTCAATGGCGCCTTTGGCTTCAGCTTCTCGACCCTGCTCGATGACATGACCGAATATGGCAAAAACATGCAAAAGGTCAATCGCCTACTGGTCCAGACCGGGGTAACATCTTACATCCCGACCGTCACGAGCCAACGGCCAGAAATGTACCAAAAGGTGAGCTTCTCCGGTGGCTTGAACGGCGGGGCGATCGCACATGAAGCTAATGCCCCTGGCAGACAATTCCTTATCTTGGCCCGTCCGGGGGAATGCGGATCGCCGACGACGGCGCCGAATCGCTCGGTGCTCACTGCGAAGGCCCGTTCCTGAGCCCCACCAAAAACGGAGTCCACGATGTCGATGTCCTCATACAAGCTCGCTCTATTGAAGACCTCGAGCGATGTTATGGTCGCGATAATTTGACCCCTAGTACAGATGGGGCCAAACTTCCCATCAAGATGATCACAGCAGCGCCCGAACGTGGGCAGATGATGAATATCATTCCCGAGATCACGGCAAGAGGAATCATCTACTCCGTTGGCCATACCGAAGCAACGTATGAGGAAGCATCCCAAGCAGTCGGCAAGGGTGCTACCATGATCACTCACCTCTTCAACGCCATGCGGCCTTTGCATCACAGGAACCCAGGCGTCTTCGGTGTGCTAGGCAAGGCCGAGAGCCTGCCCAGGCCTTACTTTGGCATCATCTCTGACGGCATTCACTTGCACCCCACAACGATCAAGATAGCTTACAGTGCTCACCCTGACGGCTTCATTCTTGTCACGGATGCTATGCATCTTGTAGGCCTTCCTGATGGAGCCTATCCATGGACCAACGGAGACTATACATGCAACATTGTGAAGCAAGGCTCCGAATTGCTCCTTGAGAACTCGAACACGATTGCCGGAAGGTAAGTATCTACACCCTGCCAACAAGACTAGCGACTGACCCTGCCCAGCTCGATCACCCTCCTCGAGTGTGTCAATAACTTCATGCAATGGACGGGCTCCAGCATTCCACAGGCTCTCGGGGCTGTAACCTCGACACCCGCGGCCATGCTCGGCTTGGAAGGAGTGAAGGGCACGCTGAACTCGGGCGCTGACGCTGATTTGGTGATCTTGTCTGATGAGTTTAAGAGTCAGGGCGAAAATGGAGGGACATGGCATGGCCTTGTTCTGGATGAGGTGTGGAAATTTGGTGAGAGAGTCTCCAAGTCTGACAAGGGGAGCAAGTTCGTGTGAAGACCACAGGGGTGCTTCAAGGTTGCTTGTCGTTCATTGCCGAGTACGAGAACAGAGACTATACTATATGCAGTAGACGTAAGACTATTCCGTATTGAAGGAGTTTGTTAGACTGGTTAAAAAAAAGAATACCCGGAGTATTGGTTATAGACATTAATAATAAATAAAAGATTGAGAAATTAGAAGTGTCCAACATGTTGAGGGTGATACCTAATAATCGCAATCAGTACGGAGTATTGCAGTTGAGGTAGCCGAGATCCAGGGTCCTTTGAGCTGCCCAATCGGTGATAGTCAGCTGGCCGCTAAACTGTAACGCAGCCGACAACCAAGCCCTTCTAAACCCCCGACTCCAAGCCATTGTGCAGCACTTTCTTCAGCAGGACGTGCAGCGGGGGCTAGCGGCTCCTCGCTCTAGGTTGTTTTTGGGTCCACGGGTGTCATTGAGCTCTCCGTTTCGGCCAATTGTTGGAGCGATGCCAACCGACAATAGGAAAGGTCCGAAGCATCGGCCATCCATCCCAGTGGACCACCTCCACAGCCTAAGCTTCCTCCACCCCCTCCGCGTCCTCCACCTCCGCTCTCTTTCAACTTGCTGCTCTCCATGCCTGTCGCCTGATCTGTTGCTTGACCCCTCGGCGCGCTTGTCCACTTGCTCCTCTGGAGCGAAGAAGCTACTATCGTTCTGGTCTCTGCCCCGTCCTCTTTATTTTGGACGGTTTCACAGAGTCGCGCGCCAACACCTTGTGTCGCTATCCCCGCTGCGCGCACCTGATCCAATGAGACAATGACTGAACGCTTCAACTAAACAATGCCATGTCCACCTTCAACTCAATACCGGGGCTGCCTACTGGCGCCTCCCCCAGCGAAGCGATGGCGATGAATCTCGGCTCGGGACAGACCCAGAATATGGGAATGGACGTCTTCGACCAAGACCTAACCTTTGACGAATCATTACTGTACGTACTGCATTCCCCTCCACGCGCAATGGGTAGCCAACAAGACTGACATCTGCAGCGATGGATCTACGTTGCAGAACCTCCCCTTTGGCAGTTCATACGACTTGGATACCTTTTCGACCACCTTTGAAGATCCATTTCAATACTCGTCTCGTCCATTCGAGCCTACACCGCACCAAGATGTCCTACACGAAGAATCATCGCCCCAGGAGCCTGACAACAAGCTCCTGGGTTTCTCTGCCCCGACCTCGAGCGCCACCATAATCAACGAGAACAATCAATATGTGGAAGCAAACATGACTGCTGAATTGTACGGCATGTTCTTTGTCGCCGAAGACGTCTTTGGTGGAGAGTCGACGGGACGCCCACTCGAGTTGACGTGTTATCGACGCAACCTGTGGCAGTGCTCAGGGCAGATCATTCTACCGCGGGTTACTACGAATATTGTGAATGAGCATGGACAACATATGCAAGTGTTCGAGCTAATGGCAACCATCACGGCGATCGAATCCATTGAAGGGAAGGCCACTGAGATAATATCAATTCCCTGGAAGAATGCCAACCCTCAAGGAGGCGAGGACTCAAAAGCCATTACAGGGCCCCCCAATATCACTCTAGACCTCGCAACCGGTCAAGAGCTCGACGCACACCGAGTGTCTCTGCCTATATCCTGGAAAAGGCTCCAGTTCAAACACGCCACGGCCAACAACGGCCGAAGAAAGGGCCTACAACAACATTATGTGGTGAAGATTAGCCTGCTGGGCAAATTGCAGACGGGAGAGCTCGTCAAGATTGCAGAGATACAGTCTGGCCCAGTTATTGTGCGGGGTCGGAGCCCGAGGAACTTTGACAGCAAAAAGGACGTTCCCCTTACGGGCGACAGAAGGTTTGAGAGGAGAAGCACCTCGACCTCAAATGCTGATCAGCCAGCGCTCAAGTTGGAGCGGGAGAACTCCCAAAATTTCCCGCAAAGATTTCCTGCCGCTGGTAATGTTCAGGTAAGTCCGGCTCATGCGTGCGGAGATGTTAGGGGACTGACAGATCAGCAAACCAACGACTGGACGACACCCCAGTCGATATCCCACACGTTACCCAGTCCTCAACCACTTGCAAGCCCGCATCCCGCAAAAAGGGTTGCCATATCACCGACAATGGCGAGGCCACCGATTCCGGCCTGGTCAAACGACTCCAGTAGCTCTGCCAAGGCGCCACCCGCCCATCACAGCAGAGGCTCAACATCGCGGCAAAACACTTCTCTCCCTATTAGCTTGTCCTTATCTGAGGACGAGAGAAGCCCCAACCGCTCCAGCGCCGAGCTACATAGCCCTAACTCTGGGAAAGGTCATACTGCTATAGGCGCTAACAGAGAAACCAGCCCTGCAGAAGAGGCTGATCCCTTATACGAATACTTTCCTTTGACGGTGGATGATTGGTATTTTCTCGTCCCTTAGGTCTTACTGCTCTGAAGCTTACTAACCATCGCCAGGATGCCGCCTGTTGATGCTGTCTATAGACCGCACGTGGTCCATCACACTATCGTGCCACCCGAGATGAAGGCGCAGCAACTGAGGAGCAAGGCGAAGCGATATTTTGCCCCTGAGTGAAAGCAGGTGATTATTGGCTCAAATTGATGATTTATGAACTCGTTGCGAGGGGAGAAGTTATGTGTTGTACACTATTATTTTTTGTTAGGATCCGGCTTGTTAGCCCATTGCTATGGAGCAGTTACTCTTTGGAAGCATAAAGGAACCGGGTAAGCAGAGCCGAGGAAGTGAACTAGTGGTTTATTTGGGACATGAAATAGCTTGCACATATACCCTAGATTTTCAATGCAAGTTCAACCAGTACCCAAGTTCACCCAAATACCCCTAAACAAATACCACATAAATGCCAAACGGCCAAACCCATCTAAAGTAACGACCCAACCATAAACTCTGCCTTTATTTTTACACGTCTTAGCCAAGCAGACACCCCCTTCAACCCGTTGCGGCATTGTAGCTTTATTCTCCTAATTCATACTGTTACAATCTGGTATCCTTGACTCCGAAAGAATGGTGTAGCGACCGGCCAAGACCTGCTTTGTCTCCGTTCTACATGCCCCACCTCTTGCAGTTCCTCTACTTCATGCCTATCACGCCCCGACAGCATGTACCCTTGCTTGCTTTTCGGGGTTTGGCGTTAATCTGCGGTTCAGATTTGGTTCTGGGATACGCGACGCCATCCGATCAGGAACCAGATCTGGCGAAGTAGATCGCATTGTGGAGTCACCCGGAGGTGTCGGCCGGAGAAGATGAGAAGCAATAGGCTCAGGGGCGACCACCGTCGGGATCGTGACCTTTTCGATCTTGGTTTCAGGGACCTCGGAGGGGAGAGATTGCTCCGGGTTTGGTGTCAATCTGCGGTTCAAATTTGATTCAGGGATACGCGACGCCATCCGATCAGGAACTAAGTCTGGCGAAGGAGATCGCATTGCGTAGTCGCCCGTTGGGTTTGCCCGGAGGAGATGAGAAGCAATAGGCTCGGGGGCAATGACCGCGGGGGCCTGAACCTTTTCGATCTTGGTTTCGGGGATGGCGACGTTGCCGGTGCGGACCTTGGAGGGGAGAATCTGCTCGAATCCCTGCTCGCGAGCGACTTTCTCGATACTCTTAAAGTACTGCCGGAGGTGTTAGTAAGGAGTGGTGCCACCCAGTTGGAATTTTGTTACCTTTACGGTCTTGACCTGAAGTTCCAGCGTGGCATCCTCATCGACAACAATCATGGGATGTGGGTGGAGTTGTAGGCATGATAGCGACCACATGTGGTTGACGCCTTGCTCGATACACTTTTGCAATGCGAGCGCTTTCCGGGCTCCCAGAATAATAACGACAACCTCTCTCGCTTCAAGGACGGTCTTGACGCCCACAGTCAAAGCCA
This sequence comes from Fusarium buxicola, assembly GCA_014899095.1. Taxonomy (NCBI): domain Eukaryota; kingdom Fungi; phylum Ascomycota; class Sordariomycetes; order Hypocreales; family Nectriaceae; genus Fusarium; species Fusarium buxicola. The sequence continues at coordinate 29,141 of JAAVUK010000274.1, forward strand.
TCCTCGGCACTCTGCTCACATCGTTGTCAAAGAAGCGCGAGTTAGATAGAATGGTGTCATAGGCCAAGGTCTTGACCCTGGTGCGACTGGCAAGGCTGGACCCAGGCTCGTTGAATGCGATGTGGCCATCTTCGCCTATGCCAGCCAAGAACAGGTCAATACCACCAGCCGCCTTGATGGCGTCCTCGTATGCGTCGCACTCGGCTTCTGGGTTGGGAGCGTTGCCATCAAGAATGTGAACGTTGGAGGGATGGATATTCACATGGGAGAAGAAATGCTTCCACATGAAGGAGTGGTAGGAATTGGGATCGTCTCGAGGCAAGCCCACATATTCGTCCATGTTGAAGGTGACTACATGCTCGAACGAAACCTGTCATCAACAGTTAGAATTGTATATATCAATCAATGAACGGTAGAGGAACATACCTCGCCAGCCTTGTACTTGCGGACGAGCATATCGTACACGCCAATAGGGCTAGATCCCGTTGGGAGACCCAGGATGAATGGGTGCTCTGGTGTAGGGTGAAACGCGTTGATGCGCTCAACGACATAGTTGGCGACGTAAAGACAGGCTGCATCTTGGTCGTCGCGGATGATGAGCCGCATGGTGTAAGGATATAGTAAGCGGGAAAGGACCAGTGCCTGTTCTGTGTATAGATATTGGATACCAATTGACAAGGACTAAGGCTCGTTTGTAGGCTTGTTGGTCTGGAGTAGAAGTTTTTGGATGGTGCAGGGTTTTGCAAAAGACATAATTATTCACCCAAGATACGTGTTGCTTATGAGGGGAGACATGCGAAGAAGCGTCACTCCTGCCGGCCAAGAATTACTTTGCCATGTGCCTTTGCATCATGGCAGAACCCACAAGATTGGTCACCTCTTCCTCTTGCCATCCATGATGTGGCGTGGAGGGAGCGACTTGGCTCCGGTATGATGTATGCCGTAATGGAGGGAATGGAACGTTCTACTGTAGAAGCATATGATCGAGGTGAGGTTGTGAGATCGCACTGTATTGCTCCATGGCCAAGGTTGCTTGGTGTCATATGACTTGGAGGAGTTGTAATTGGCTGATGCGGAGGGCAAAGCTTGAGGTGGTGGAAGCTTGTCTCGGGAAAAAGTACGGGTATAGTTAGAGAACGTGGATGATAGCAAGCGACGCTAGATGCCGATGTAAGGTAGCTTTTCGACCGGGGAGGGAGTGGAGGTTATCTGATCGAGGTAGGGCCTGGATGTCGATGGTACCATCACCATCTTCATACCTGATAATCTGCGACTCTACCGTTGTTGCTCGTATTGATCTGAACTCCCAAGATCTTCGTAACCTGGCACTACCGGTATCCGTCCATTTTAGAGAACCAGCAACCTTCACATAGCCTGTCCTGGACGGCAAGCTGAGGCTGCCGTCCCCGTTCAACAACGACCGGCGTACGTACTGTAGTAAGCCCAGCAGCAGAGGGCACGTCATGACAGGATTGGTCTGAAAAGGTCTCAGGCAAGGTTCCATGGCAATGGCATGGTAATTTATGGAATAGCAGCACTGCTGGTTTGTTTCTAGTTACGCAGATTGGAAACATGTACAACGAGGTGCGAAACAGCAGATTCGAGGTAACATGCCGGTGTTGGGTCTTGACGAGCCGACACGAATCCTTGTTGTTGAGAGGCACAGGTGGGACTTTTGGCACCCAGAGTGCCAGAGCCTCCGGTCGACGTGGGGTAAATTCCATCCTCCACTAGCGGTGCACTAATAATTTCCCTCTCCACGCCTTCGGTTTCGGTCCACTGAAAAGTCATCCGCCTGTAAACACCCACTTCTCACGGGGCACTCACACGCAACGTTACAACCCCCCATCTGGCATTGATCCTCTTCCTCACCCGTCTGACCCAACAAGAAGTCGTCGGGACAATGGCTGGCTCCAGCGAGTGAACGACAGTCCCCAGGCGCTGGCACCCGCCCTGTAACTGTAGCGCCTCCTAGCCAGAGCCCTCCTCCCGATCGGTGGCGGTTGTCGCGTGTCGCCTGTGCGACGTTGAATCTAAGCCATCCATCGACCATGGCTCCTCCTTCGCCGTTTAACACAGCAACAGGCGCTGTCTATTGCTCGACTCCTCTTTGCAACGTCGAGTCTTCGGCGGGTTTCAATGCTCTGCTCTTACCCGCCTGCCTGAACCCGGCCCTGCCCTGGCAGGTCTCATCAGCTTTCCCCGTCTCATTCGCGTGCCGCCTATTCAGGACCTGTACCTGTCCATCCGATCCGCTGGGACCATCGGGGCGTAAGATTCTCACTCTCACCCCATTAGCTATTTCGAAACGGATGCTCCAGCCTACTCTAGTCGTATTGCCGTTGAGTATTTACTTTGCGCTGTTTCCATGACTTCGTCCTCCCTCCTCTGACCTTCTTTCCTCCCTCGTCTTCACCGTCTATGGTCACTCGTTTGTGCAATGGCGACTTTTCGAAAGACGTTCTTGGCTGCCATTATCAAGAGCCTCCTCCGGGGGAAATCACTGGTACAGGCCATCTTGGCTTACTGGATCGGTCCCTTGAGGCTCGGCGCCGATGGAAATGCTGGTACCACATCGCGCCGGTCTACACAAGAGTTTCTCCAGGAGGCTGAGGCTCTACTGCTTGGGCCTGTCGACCAAGATGGCCTACAACAACTGTCACGAGAACTGCGAAAGCAACTCCTGGACCGACTCCAGGCTGATACGCAGTGCATGCTCCCCTCTTACAGCCACCAATTACCAAGGGGCACGGAAGTCGGACGGTTTCTGGCTTTGGATGTTGGCGGTTCAACACTGAGAGTGGCGTTGGTAGAGCTGCGCGGGCGAATTTGCAACATCGGAGAGGAGAGCAAGATTGTCAACATTCGGAATTTTCAAATATCTCCAGAAATTAAAGCCTTAGAAGGAATGGCATTCTTCGATTGGATGGCTGAGAGAATATTGGAGACCCTTGCTGCAGAGTTGGAGGAGCATCGTAGTCCTGATCAGCCTCTGCCAATGTCGATGGCATGGAGCTTTCCCATCGAGTGAGTGTGCATAACTCGCGTGCTTCATGTTCCAAGCTAACGTGTATTTCTTAGGCAAACGTCACTAGCGGGCGGCAAGCTACAAGGCATGGGCAAAGGCTTCTCGGCGATGAATGGGCTTCTAGGCCAGGATCTCGGGGAGATTGTGCGGACGGCATGTCTCAACCGCGGCCTCCGCGTAGAGCTCCGGGCCATCGTCAACGACTCGAGCGCCTGTTTGCTATCAGAATCGTATAACCACCCTTCGACGAGATTTGGACTTATCCTTGGTACTGGCGTCAACCTCGCTGCTTATCTCCCCGTATCTGCGATCGGACGGATCAAGTTTGGCCAACGCCCGTCCGAATGGTTCGAGAAGGCCGCGCATGTCATTGTGAACAGCGAGATGAGTATGATGGGACGCGATATCCTGCCTCTGACGAGATGGGACCGGCAATTACTGGCGAACCATTCTCGGCCCGAGTTCCAACCTTTGGAGCACATGGTTAGCGGCATGTACCTGGGCGAGATTTGCAGGCTTGCGCTTGTCGAGGCGATCGAGTCAACGGGCATCTTTGGGGGAGTGCTCCCTTCTTCGCTGCAGGAGACGTACTCACTATCAACCGAGACTTTGTCAATTATTCAGAGGTATGTTTTACGGTCGAGTCCGGTGCCTTCTCGGGGTACTAACACTTCACAGGGACACAAGTTCTGATCTTGACGAAGCCTGCAAGCAATTCTCTCTCCGTCATCCGTCTTCCTATGCTCCCACAACGTCCGATCTGTCTTTCGTCCGACAACTGGCTTCGTTTGTGTCAACGCGTTCAAGCGCGCTTGTGGCTACAGGTGTCTACACGTTTTGGAACTTACGTATCGACAGCCAGAACGACTACATTACGAATCTGCCTCTGGACTCACCCCTGCGTGAGAGTGCCGAAAAAGATCGGAATCTCACCGAGACAACGGTCGCATACAACGGCGGTGTGATTGAAAGTTACCCGGGATATCTCGCCAGCTGCCAATCATACTTGGACAGCTTGGTAGCGGCCGAGGACAAGGAAAGGGATAACAAAAGGACGGTCAAGCTCGTATCAGCGAAGGAGAGCTCGCTTATGGGAGCAGCAGTGGCTCTGGCCTCCCTGGAAGGGGACGAAGAAGGGCCACTGGGCGTGGTAGGATGAAGGCGAGGAATATGACGTTGAGATGAATGGGAATGAAGCGTGTTTGAAGCATACAATGGGACTGGCTCTTGGCGATACGACTTATTTCGGATGAAAATATATGTGTTATGGGTACCTACGTAGTATCTTGGACGGATGGTTAGAGACGCCAGGTCGTAATAGAGACCCGCGGTTAAGAGGAGCAATATGAAGGATGCTCGATGCAGTTCAGTTAATTTTTCTTTTGCGTAACCCGAAAATATGTTCTCTTACTGGGTCAGACCTCGTGCTAATCTGTCTATTGTTGAACGTTTGTTGATTGCGGCCAAGAGCAAGCTTTCTGGTTGCGTATAGTTTCGCGCCATCTCGATGGCAGAGACGCGTTTGTTTCCTGCTCCTAGTGGGGGACAAGACACACGGGAATGGTTATTCATGACAAGCTACACAAGTTTACCTTGAGAGAAGACCTAGCTCTTAGTCAAGACATATATAAGTTTAGGAAGAGAAGACCTAACTACTATTACAAGGCCTATGTATATTAATGAGGTCTTCTCTCCCTAAACTTATCAAATTTTGTGACATAAGTAAGGTACCTAAACATTCTGTACTATCTAGGTATGGTCGATACCATGAGTGCCACTACCCACAGGTAAGGTACGGCTCTACTTCATCACGTGAGCGCCTGGCTTCTACGCGTTTAGTGGAAGGCGCGTCTCCGATCTTAACAGGCAGGCACCCCACGATCACAACGATTTCGCGAACGAACCACACATACTGAGCTGAAGCATCACCTCTCAATTCCATGCCTTGATCAAGGAGCTCGCGCATTTTCTGGCTTCCCCTTCTTCTATCTGCCCTTCTAATATTCTAATCTCGCGACATGGGCGACACATCCAAGGACCCAGCGCCTCTCTTTGCTGAGTGCGCCATCGCGTTTGTCCCTAGCAGTGCGCTGACCCCCAAGCTGATCAGTGAGGTATGTTGGCCTTGACATGCCGTGAACCGCTCCATACTGATTAGATCACAGTTGTCGGCCGTTCTGGAGGACAATGGCGCTACCGTCTGCGAACCCCGACGCGACGGCTCGATTCCCATCGAAAAAGTCACCCACATCATTTCCAATACGATCGATTTCCCCCAGTTCACGGAATGTCAAGCTGTAATGATTCCTGTCGTATCAACGCAGTGGATCACCAGTTCTATGGCTCGCCGAAAGCAAGCACAGATCCGGCCATTTTCGCCCGACCCTAGGATGATTTTCTCAGAGGTGGTGGTAACCTGCGCCGATCTACCAGAGACCGACAAAGAGAGCATCGCCGGCGCAACTATGGCTCTGGGCGGTCAAGAGTCCAAAGACGCAACTCGAACGACGACTCATATATGTGCCCTCTCCATGGATCATCCCAAGGTCCAGGTTGCTCTCGAGAAGGGATGGAAGGGCAAGGTTGTCCTGCCGCACTGGTAGGTGGCTTGTAGCTATCATGCGTCGTTAGTTACTGACAGCTTGCAGGTTTGACGATTGCTTTAAGCTGGGCAGACGCATCGACGAAGCTCCCTATCTTCTGCCCGATCCCGAGATTCTTAAGAAGTCCCCCGAGGACGAACTCAAGATCCCGACCAACGAGAACCTGGCGGGAGCGACGTCGCCAACACCAACCTATTTACCCTTGCCCCCTGATGGAGATGTCGTCCGCCCGCCAGTCACCGTCTTCCAAGACCGCAACGTGATGCTCTCCTGGGATTTGAGCATCACTGAGAGGCTCACAAAGGTCATCAAGGACATCATCGTCAATGGCGGCGGCAAGGTTGTTGATCAGGTGGAAGATTGCGACATGTTTATTTGTCAATATCGAGACGGACCTCAGTATGTCCAGGCAGCGCAGTCGTGCAAGGATGTCGGAAACCTAGCCTGGCTGTACTGGCTCATTGTTCACAATGATTGGACATCGCCTCTTCGTCGACTCTTGCACTATCCGGTTCCCAAGCACGGCATCGAAGGATTCAAGGATCTGCGCGTGACGGTTTCAAACTACGGCGGCGAGGCACGGATCTATCTGGAAAATCTTATCAAGGCCTGTGGAGCCGGCTTTACCAAGACAATGAAGTCGGACAACACTCATCTTATCACCGCACGCGACTCGAGCGAGAAGTGCAAGGCCGCCCCTGAATGGGGCATCGCGGTTATTAATCACCTCTGGATCGAGGAGAGCTACGCTAAGTGCGAAATAAAGCCTGTCAACATCAAGAAGTACAACCACTTCCCCCCACGCACCAACCTTGGCGAGATCATTGGTCAGACCTTTTTTGACGAGTCGAGATTGCGAGAGCTCTACTATCCTGGGGGTGATGAGGATCTATCTCCTCGAGCAAAGAGAAAGCGTAAGATCCTTGAAGCTGCAGAGGAAAACGCATACTCTCGTGGGCCCGCAGAGGGTGTCGTTGTTGGCCGTGTCAGCGAGGATGTAGATATAGATGATCTTCAGGAAGAGACGGATAAGGAGAGGCCCGCAAAGAAAATGACCACAAAGACTCCCGCCGCAGTAGCAACACCTATCCGTACCCGCCATGCCGGAAAAGAGAACGAGACACCGTCTGCATTGTCCACAGGAGGTCGCAGCGCCAAGGCAAAAGCGCGAGATCTCCTGCAAAACATTGCTCCCGATATTGCACTCTACGAGAAAGAGAAGAAGCGACATAGCAAGGGAAGCGGTGGGCCTTGGGGCGGCAAGAGAGCCGCAGACCAGGTAGAGAAGGCGAATAAACCCAAGCAAGCTACTACAAGCCCCGAAATTGAGGACGAGGATACTACCACAGCAAAGCGGCCGGCTAAGAAGGCTAAGCAGTCACTCCCAGACGTCGAGATGCGCATCATCTTGACTGGGTTCAATCGATGGGTTGGGGACAAGAACAAGGAAGATCATGACCGGGTAAGTAGGCGTGGGCCTTTTCTCCATCTACATGATCTAATACACTGGACAGAGAAAACTACGGGATCTGGGCATTCAGATCGTTCAAGAGGGCCAACCGTGCGACTACCTGGCAGCCCCTCATATTGTCCGCACTGTTAAGTTCCTGTGCGCCCTCGCACGCGGCCCAACCGTTATCTCGTCCACATTCGTTGACAAGGCGTTGGAGACGGGCGATCTACCTGATATCGACGATTTCGTTCTCAAGGACAAGGAGACCGAGAAACGATACAATGTGAATCTGGAGAAGTCGGTCGCTCGTGCCAAGTCAAACCGAGGCAAGCTTCTCGTGGGCATTCCCATCTACTGCACCGAGAAGATTCGCAATGGATCCGACAGCTACAAGGCCATCGCCGAAGCAAATGGGGCGATTTTCATGATTTATCGGGCACGGAGCGGAACGACGATTCGACCGACGACGGCGGAGGAGGAGGGCAACGCACCACCCGAACCCGTCTACCTCCTCAGTAGCCTGGTCCCCGACGAGCGGCAGCTATGGGACCGCTTCCGGGAGATGGCGCGTAAGGGTAACATGGAGCCTCGGATCGTAGCTCCAGACTGGTTGCTTGACGTGGCAATGGCTCAACAAGTGCGGTTCGACAAGAAATTTTTGGTCGAGAACTACTACGTAGACCAGCTATAGCGCAGGCATCGAGGAGTTGCTTGATAACGGCGTTTGGTGTGAATCTGGGGGGGCATCGCTGGTCCTCGAGCCGGCTGTCGGTTATGCCTTGTCTTGTTGATGATGCCCATGGCTGATCCGAGGGCGGCGCAAACGTATTTAGAGATGTGGGAATGGGTTAAGCGTTTAGAAGAATTTGACACCTAATGAGTCATCTTGTCCAAAGATTTGGGCTTTGCCTCGCTTGACGAGGACATTGAGGGCTTTGAGGAGAACATCGGTGTCCATTCCGTAGATGTCTATGGGCTGGTGAGCGGCGCGACGGTTGGAGTATTTAAGAGAAACGCACCAGTGCCCTTGGTACCATCGCCTTGGACGAGTTCATAGATAGTTAAGACGCTGCCTTTCTGTCCTGTCTCCTCAACGTAATTCTCGACCAGCTCGGCCCACTCCTCAGGCTTCCGCCAGTAGACAAGCACGACGTCGCCTGAGGTGCCGCCGCCGACATACTCGACACGGCCGTCCTTGTGCAAGAAGGTGATGACATCGCGGATATCGTCGAACTGCAGACGGCGGTCGAGGCGACGGTTGACAAACAAGTCCGAGTCGGCGGCCTCGGAGAGGGAGAGGCGGAAGATGCGGTTGTGGCGGGCGTAGGCGAGGATGAGGTCTGCCCACTTGGTGCGCTGGGCGTGCAGGGTTGTGAGGTTTGTCTGGCGGGTGAAGAAGGCGGGGAAGTGGTATTCGCGGGGGAAGGTAAAGGTGTCGGGGGGGTCGGCGGCAGCCATTGCAAGTGACGGCGAGATTACCGGCGATGCTGGAAGTGTGATGTTGAATGTTGCAGCTTGGAGGTGGAGGGGTCATGGCTGAATGAATGCGATGACGTGGGGTGAAGGGGTTCCAGAAGGACGGACACCCACGTGCAGATGCTGTTGCGGCTTATCTCAGTTCGGACTGATAAGGATAATTTACGGGATATGAGCGACGATGCCTCCGAGGAAAAGGTCGAGTCGCAGGGAAGACAGGTCTACGGATACGTACCTACTTTCAAAAATAGCTCGGTCAGATATCAAGAAATCGAATTGACAGAGCGTGGGTCTAGACTCCCTGCTGTAGACGAAAAGAAAAAGGGGAACAATAATTGTTTGCTGGTCAGGGGTCATGACTTCCATGTTCACCTTGGCACAGCGACGCGACTCACTCCGACTCGCTCTCAGTCAACAACCCGCAGAAGACGGTATAGCTTCGCCAGAACCCGGATTCAAGCTGTCACGCTCACCTCTTTCCTACTGTAGCCATGGCATGGCGCGATATGACCATGGCCTGCCCGACGTATGACTGCCATCGGATTTCCACGCACGCCCGTGCCCCACGTCCCTGAGCGAACGTCCTTCTCCGCGGAGCGTCAACGGCTCAACGCCAAACCGCTCTGTTCCCGTCCATCCGCTCCGTACTACTCCGCGGCACCATCCGTCATTGGTCCCTTTGCCACCGACCTTGTCTCCTTATCAAGACTGCCTCATTATCAAGATCGGTCGCCGCACGGCAGAGCGCTCACGTTGTCTGGCAGAGAGTTCCCGGAGATGCCCATCACGCCATGAGCCATAAGGACGACTGGCATCTCCGGAGATGCTTATTTCTTGATAGGGATTAAGGAACCATGAGATGACAGCGAGTATCCATAGCCCCGGGTCCTCGAGATCAGAAGACCCTCTTCGTGCAGGGCTCCTTGTTCATCCAGACTTGTTTATAACCATGCATCTTCTGAGGGCCCGTCGCCTCGAGGGCAGTCTTTCTCTCCAAGCTATTCATCGCATTTTAATTCAGCTCGCCCAGTATGAGTGAAACGCAAAAACGCCTAGTCGTTGTTGGACTGGGCATGGTGGGTATTGCTTTCATGTAAGCCCGCCCTAACACTCATCAATGCGGTCGAGGATATATCATCTGACAGCACCAACAGAGAAAAGCTGCTCAAATACGACGCCAAAACAAAAGAATACGCTGTCACCGTCCTCGGAGAGGAGCCATACCTCGCCTACAACCGAGTAGGGCTCACAAGCTTCTTCGAGCACCGCAAAGTCGAGAACCTATATATGAACCCAGCAGAATGGGTACGTCAAGACACACACACACACACGCATATATATATATATCTATTTATCTCCAGATATATCCGAGCAAGCACTGACAACCCCACAGTACAGCGAAGCAGAAGGATCATTAAACTGCCACGTCAACACCAGAGCCACTAGCATCAACACCGACGAAAAGACCGTAGCCTGTGCAAATGGCGAGAGTTACCCCTACGACGTCCTCATTCTGGCCACCGGCTCAGACGCCATCCTTCCCCGCGGCCTACCTGGCCATGACGCCAACGGCGTCTTTGTCTACCGCACAATTGACGACTTGCAGAAGCTTATCGAGTTTGCCGATTCAAAAAATGGCACCAATGGTGTCGTCGTCGGAGGCGGTCTACTTGGCCTCGAAGCCGCCAAGGCCATGCTGGACATGGAGCGGTTCAACAGGATTAGACTGCTCGAGAAGGCTACATGGGTCCTAAGCAGACAAATTGACGAGACTGCTGGTCAGATGGTGGCAGATCAGGTTTCCCAGCTTGGCGTGGATCTCATGCTGGGTAAGGGCGTTGCCAGCATCAAGACTGATGGACAAAACAACCTTATCGGCGTGGTTTTTGAAGATGGTCAAGAGATTGACTGTTCAACATTGTGCTTTGCCGTCGGTGTGAAGCCTAGGGATGACCTTGCGAGGGTATCTAACTTGGAGGTTAGTCAACGGGGCGGCATCGTTGTCAACGACGACCTGAGAACAAGCATGCCAGACATCTATGCCATCGGCGAATGTGCCAGCTGGCGAGGAATGGCATACGGCCTCATCGCCCCCGGCGTTGAGATGGCTGAGATCCTCGCTTTCAACCTCTCCCAGGCCAAGCTCCATACTCCTAGAGTATTCAAGCGCCCTGATCTCAGCACCAAGCTCAAGCTGCTCGGTGTGAACGTGGCCAGCTTTGGCGATTGTTTCGCTGACCGCGATGGCCCTGCGTCTCTCCCTCCCAAGTTCGCCAAGAACCTACACAATGGCGATGCTTCTTCAGCAAAGTCCGTCCAGGCTCTTACCTACAAAGACCCCTTCCTCAACATCTATAAGAAGTACATATTCACCAAGGACGGTAAATACCTCCTCGGTGGTATGATGATTGGCGATACCAACGACTATGTTAAGCTGGTGCCCATGGTCAAGTCTATGAAGGAGCTTGACGTTCCTCCCAGCGAGCTCATCCTCGGCGCAAAGAAGGACGATGACGGTGGCGATGACCTTCCTGATGATGCACAGGTTTGTTCATGCCACAACGTTACCAAGGGCGATATCATCAAGGTCGTCAAAGACGGCACCTGCAAGGACGTCGCCAGCGTCAAGAAGTGCACCAAGGCCGGTACAGGCTGCGGTGGTTGCGTGCCTCTCGTTACCACCATCTTCAACAAGACCATGGCTGCCATGGGCAACGAGGTCACCAACTACCTCTGCCCGCACTTCAGCTACTCACGTGTCGACCTGTTCAACATCGTCATGGTGAGGCGCCTCAAGTCGCTTCCGGAGGTGATGCGCGAGGTCGGAAACGACAGGCACAGCCTTGGCTGCGAGCTCTGCAAGCCTGCAGTGGCGAGCATCATGGCCTCTCTCTGGAACAGGCACGTCTTGGACAAGACCACGCACGGTCTGCAGGACACCAACGATCGCTTCCTAGGTAATATCCAGCGAGATGGCACCTACTCGGTTGTCCCTCGTGTGTCCGGTGGAGAGATCACTCCCGAGAAGCTCGTCGCTATTGGCGAGGTGGCTAGGAAGTACAACCTCTACACTAAGATCACCGGCGGTCAGCGCATAGACATGTTTGGCGCCAAGAAGCAGGATCTCCTCGACATTTGGGGTGAGCTTATTGCCGCGGGCATGGAGTCCGGCCACGCCTACGCCAAGTCCTTGAGAACCGTCAAGAGCTGCGTCGGTTCTACATGGTGCCGATTCGGTATCGGTGACAGTGTTGGCATGGCTATTCGTCTGGAGGAGCGGTATAAGAGTGTCAGGGCACCACACAAGATCAAAGGTGGTGTCAGTGGTTGCGTGCGTGAGTGCGCTGAAGCTCAAAGCAAGGAGTACGGTTTGACCCCCTGTTCCTACATTCCCCCAGAGGCCTAACATGACATTAGCTTCGGTTTGATCGCCACAGAAAAGGGCTTCAACATCTTCGTCGGTGGCAACGGCGGCGCAAAGCCTCGCCACGCTGAGCTACTAGCAAAGGATGTGCCTCCGGCCGAGGTGGTCACCATCCTAGACCGATACCTGATGTTCTACATCCGCACAGCCGACAAGCTCCAGCGCACGGCGCGCTGGATCGAAAATCTCCCCGGTGGCCTCAAGTACCTCCAGGAGGTCATCATCGAGGACAAGCTGGGCATCTGCGCATCGCTCGAGGCCCAGATGCAGGAGCTCGTCGACAGCTTCTTCGACGAGTGGGTCGAGGCCATCAAAACGCCTGCCATCGCTGCCAAGTTCCGCCAGTTTGCCAACACAGGCGACACGACAGCCAATATGGAGCTGGAGTCAGATCGCGGACAGAAGCGGCCCGCACTCTGGGTTGGCGACGCCGCGACAGACGACTTCCAGGGCCTCAAGGACCAATGGTTCATGACGGCGTGGGAACCCGTCATCGAGACGTCGTACTTTGACGGTGCAGACGAACTACCCAACGGAATCTCGGCCACTATCAAGCGCGGCGATACCCAGCTCGCCGTCTGGCGCATTCGGGGCGTCTACTATGCCACGCAGCAAATGTGCCCTCACAAGCGCGCCTTCATCCTCTCCGACGGTCTCGTCGGCCAAGAGCCCTGCGACAAGTCCAAGTCCTCCAATGCCGCCCCTGCCGACGACAAGTCCACCGCCTCGCCGTGGATCTCGTGTCCGCACCACAAGCGCAACTTCGACCTGGGCAACGGCTCGTGCAAGACGGACGAGAAGCTGTCCATCGCCACCTTCCCCGCCGAGGCGCGTGCCGACGGTATGCTGTACCTCAAGCTCCCGTCGGTCGAGGAGCTCGATGCCGCGCTGGGCACAAAGAAGTGGATGGTCAAGAAGGGCGAGGCTGGTGAGGCGCCGCTGGCGCAGTTGGACCGACGCATCAAGTTCGTTGGACTGCGTGGTAGGAAGCCAGGCGTGAAGCCCATCACCGGTACAAAGATGTCCACCAAGCCGCTCGAGTTGATGGCTGGTGCGAATGGATGCGGAGGCGGCGCGCCAGAGTGGTAAAAGACGATGAATAAAAACAAAATACACAGAGACGGTCTGGAGTTGGGGAACAATACAAGGGAGCGGGTTGTAATCACTTGACTGCTCATATAGTTTGGGAAAGGCGGCTACGATTTGATCATGGGTTGATTGTATAGGATATCGTTGTGAATTAATAGACACATACCCCTCGACAGACCAGGTATTTAAGTCCCTATCACCGTGACGTATACTTCGTCACAAAAGCCCATTCGATGGGTCCCAGCGCGTCAACCCCGTAAAATGAGCTCCTCGTCGAGGACTGTTTCGTCATTCCGGGCTGGTCAACCAGTCGAGCAATCCGTTCTCCCTCCTTTCGCTATAAAAGAAAGTGGCTCGAGTTACAGACCACATGAGAGAAACTATAGAAAGAGACTCGGTAAGAATAATGTACTTTGAAAAAGGAAATAAAATGAAATGTTGTTGCTGTCGTCGAAACACTGGCACAAATCCGATTGCGCTGTGCCAAATCCTTTGGATGTCCCTCTCGTTCGTCCTGTAATGATTCCTTTTATCCGTTGCCAAGTATAACTCCATATATCCGAGATCCCACCCTCTAAGAAAACAAATACCCATGATCGTACAAAAGTCATCTCGGAAGTCCAAAAAAATAGAATGAAGCGGGTGGAGGTGATCAAGTGGAGTGGGTTGTAGGAAAATATCGGTAGGTGTAAGTCGCTTGTTAAAGGATCTCGCTTGTCAAAAAGATCTCGCTTGTGGTCGTCTAGCATCCGTCGTCTTCGCATTCGTCAAGGCTGCCGTATCCAGTATCCGAATCCATCCCCACCACGCTCTTGGTGATAGTCAGACACCGGTCTACAACCTTTTCTCGGACATGGGAGGTGACGCCGCATTTCTCCCCCGGAGCACCGCCCATCCAGAGGCGGAGGCCACCCGATAGCCGCTCCAAGGAGGACTGGAACGTCTCGGCCGCAGCCTCGTGTTCGTACAGTTCCTCCATCAGCTGGAGAGCTGCGGTGCAGCCTAGAAGAGACATTTGGGATGCATTGCCGCGTGTCATGATAGAGTCGATGATGCGGAGACCTTGGTGGGTTGTGCCGGGTGTGCACTCAACTCGTCGGAGGTGGGCGATCGCCATGGCGCAGCGGAGAGCAAGGCGAAGATCAGGGGTCGAGGCCTGGAAGCTTGAGTCGATAACGCAGATCGAAGTGCTCAGGAGGGCGTCGACCTTTTCGTTGCCCATTGACTGCAAGGCCGAGGCGATGTTAGCTCCACGGGCCTTGTCAATCAAAACTGCACGTGCCACGATGGCTCGAGCTTGCGCAGTAGATCCAATCGGAGCAGTTTTAATAGCCAACTCAATGTCGTCGTTCTTGGTGCCCAGAGCCTCCTCGTCTTTCTCCATCGTTGCTAACAGCGTACGGTGCAGGGTTTGAGTCGACCACCAGGCTGCAATGGCATCCAGAGGGGATCCAATTGCCGTGTCGTCGACGACTGAGTCCATTCCGTCCATGGGAGCTGTAATGTTATAAGTAGTCTCGGCGTTGAATGCTAGGTTGTATGCACGCTGAATAATATCGTCGTTGAGCACATCATTGCACTCTTGCTCGACGAGCGCAGTCAGGTGTTCGGGCAAGTCATCATCATGCTGATCCGATGATCCACGGCGAAGTTGGATAAGGAGTCGGCTTAGTTGCCGGGCCTCATTCCACTTGGCCCGTGCAAGCTTAGCAGCAATGGCGTTGCTTACGCCGAGGTGTAGTCTGTTCTGGCTGAGGTCCCAAAGCAGAAGACGGATATGGAGAGCCTTGAGCATAAGCCTCATAGGGCTATCGGGAAGAGTGCCGGAAGCAAGAAGGGTGAGGACGAGGCGGCTTTTGTTAATCTCAACATCTCCGCCAGCAAGCTGAGAGTCCAGGGCGATGCTCCATGCCTGGACTCGGGCTGTCTCCTGGTCCTCGGTTAAGCCAGTGAGCATCTGGTAACCATGGATACCAATAGCGTTGCGAAGGCTGAGCTTGAGCGTCTTGAGGATCAGAGCCGCCGCCTCAAGGAAAAAGTTATGGCGAGGAACCCAAACAGTCTGGATAGCGGTGAGCCACGCCTGTCGGCGCACGTGAATTGGTGAAGCGAGCGATGGCGCTGCCTGCAGAACGCCAACCTGCGGTTTCTTGGGCTTCTGTTGGGCTTGTGCAAATAGTGAGGGCACAAAGACCCAAAGGAAGGTTCCGAGGAGCAAGAGTATCCGGAGAGAAGTATGCAGATGGTAGCCCATGATGTTCAGATCCAGACCGGACGCCACGGTCTTCAGGAGGTGAAGGGGCAGGGCAAACAGGCCACGGCCCTCAGGCTTCTCGTTGCTGACCTCATCCTCTCGTACCGCCTCCAGAATCATGAGGCCGGCAAGCGAGCCGACCATAAGTTTGCCGAAGTAAGGACCGACGTTATTCCACCGATTTTGCTGCATCTGCTGTTGCTGCTGAATTTGCTGCTGGCGGATGAGTGCAGGGTTGCCGCCTCGGTACTGTTGCTGGGGCACGGGATAAGGTTGGCCAGCAGCCATCTGTGCAGAGATGATCCTCTTCATATCGTCGGGAACCTGAATCATGCCCGCTGGTGGTGGACCGCCGTCCTGCGACGCCGACATGGGAGAACCGACGAATTGTTGTGAATCTTGGGCGTACTGGATCGGTGTGGGAGGTTGTTGGAGAGGGCTGATTGCCCCATTCATTGCGCCGGCCATGAACAGTTTCTCAAAGGCGGCGATTCGGGCCTGCATGGCGCCATTTTCGTCGAGCAATCGGTTGTTTCGCTTTTCGAGATGGCGAATATATTCGGTCGCCTTGCTCAGAACCTGGTTGAAAATTAGCCTCACGTACGATAGTTGTAGTGCGCAACGCGACTTACGGTGGCCTTGTTCAGCTTGTGAGCTGGAGTCAAACCGTGAAGCTCCTCGCGATCCTCAGTCGTGTCTTCACCTCGCGCACTCTTGGTCATGATGCGCAAACTGGGAACGCTGTCCCTCAGTGCAGCGATCTTGTCGTTGAGGTTTGTCCGATATCGCTTCTCGATCATGTTGTGAGCCGTCTTCTTGACGGGCTGGTTGCCATCTTCATCCTCCTCCTCCTCTTCATCCTCGGGGTCGGCAGATGACTTGCGCTTTCGGGAGGCTTTCGAGGACATGTCGGCAGGATCCGGCGAAGAGAGAACTCCCCTCCTGACCTCGCCCATTGCCGAGTCGGGGCTGGAGGCGCTCTTAGGGGAGTTGTACTGGAGATGAGGCGGCATGGCGATGTTGCGCAGCTTCTCCTGCAGGGCAGGAGTCAAGGTAGGAGTCAGGGAGCTGAGGAAGCGTTGTTGCAGAGCGGCGTTGTCCTGAAGGTTGCCCTGTGCCAAGGACGGGTTCGATGGGATGGAAGCGGCGTAGATGGATTCGGGGCTGAGGGTGGTGGCCGCAAGGCTGTCGAGGC
This sequence comes from Fusarium buxicola, assembly GCA_014899095.1. Lineage (NCBI taxonomy): Eukaryota > Fungi > Ascomycota > Sordariomycetes > Hypocreales > Nectriaceae > Fusarium > Fusarium buxicola. The sequence goes on from JAAVUK010000274.1 coordinate 45,663, forward strand.
CGGCAGAGACAGGCAGCTGCTGGAGATTGTGCTGCTGATCCTGGCCGAAGGTGAGATCCCAGGGAGAAGAATGATAGCTAGTCTGAGTGGGAGGAGCGGTGCTGGAGGGGTCGTACGAGTCGTAAGGGGGTGTGCCGTTGACCTGCCATGAGGCGGCGTCGTAGTATTGCTGCTGGGTCTGGGGACGGGAGGAGTCGTTGGGCAGGGAGGAGGAGGAGGAGGGGTCAGATTTCACGACCGAGCCATCGTCGACGAAGCCCAGATTCGGATCCTGGAGGCCAAAAAGGCCATTCGAAGACTCATGGTCGGCCATATCGGAGTAATTGGAGCCAGGCATGGTAGGGCCAGTACAGCACCATGCAGCAGCGATGGGCCGATTGAGGGTGGGATGGAATGGGCACAGACGAAGGGATAGGCTGAGGTGTGTAAGGCACGAGGCCTTTCGGGAGAGCCTGGGTGGTGAGCCGGCGATACGAGGCCCTCTCACTCAGATCTCCCCTCCTTTAGACTCGCTGAGCGAGGATTGATGGATTGCTGGCTACCTATCGTCAACTGGTCGCAATCCGCGTTACTGTCTCTCTCTGTGTCTCTTCTCTCAGGCGTGGGCGTGGGCGTGGACGTGGACGTAGACGCGACGGGCCGGCTCACGCTCTGACGGCAGGCGTTCAGCTCAGACAGAGCACTCTGATAAGGCCTGGTGAGCAGGACCGTGGTGTGTCGTGTCTCTTCCGGGGATAGGATGGAATGGGATGGACTGATGACGGCGGATACGGCCGAACGAACGTACGTTCGATGGAGGCCGGGGGTTGTAGCAAGGAAACAGCAGCGCAGAGCTCGCAGTTGTGGTCTGACGGAGCAAACACGCTTGACAATGATTAATGAGGGATTGAGGGAGGCTCCGAGACGAAGCGATGGGCTGTGAGGAATTCGATTTGAGGGGAGGGACGAGGACGGGCGGAAATCGTACGATGGGGCCTGGATATCAGCCCAGTGACGCCCAGTCGAGTCCACGCTTGGCCAAGCCCAATTTTCACAGCGTGAGGAGCGGGCCGTAAATTCGTAACGCCTACTGTACCTGCCTACAGTGCGCAAGAAGGCGTCTTTACCCGACACGTTTTGCGGCCGATTGGGAACACAGAGGGCTGCCCTGGCTACCTGGTTATTGGCACGGAAATCTCCCCCGGAGAGAGGGGGCTTGCGGGCTTGGAGCCGTTCAGTTTGGATCTTCCGGATATGTAACTTGTCGCACAGTACGTGCTCCGCTCCCACTCCGAAATTCCACCCCCGAATTTCCGGCAAGGTTTGGTGTCATTATCGACTCACAACCCAATCAAGTTTGACCCCTGGCAGTTTTCGGTTTTCAGCTTTCACCTTTTCACCCCAGCAATTACTCAAGTTCTGTTGGTCCCGCAGCCTGTCGCAGAGAGAGAGACAGAGTCTCAACCAGGGTCGGATTTGTCTCGGCCTAGCCACGCGAGTTTCACTGTCATGCAATCCTCGCCCCGCGTGGTTCACAGAGGAGAGCACATTCCAGACAAGGACGGCCTTTCTTGACCTGAAAGCAAAATGAAAATCAACTGTACAGACGCATTTGAATGCTGACATCCATCGCCAACGGTTTGCCGAGAACTTGACCCGTTTTAGTGGCAGTGGAGCTCCACGTTACTACAAGATGCTGACCTTGCTCGATCCCGCAACGGTTGTAACTCTTCTGACGGATACCAATCAACCACCAGGGGGCGATCAATCTCCTGCCAATCCAGCGAGGACAATGTATAATTAGGTTTGACGATGCAACCTTTCCTGGTCTCGAGGTTGCTCGACCGCCGGGGACGACGGCGATGGAAACGACTGCCCAGATGCCCCGCCGCCACGAAATGACCGTACGTACTACTGTAATCGATACCCAGGGGCTCCATAACTACATATCCCGAAGATCAAGTTGCGTCACTTCAATTCCTGGCACTTGTTGGTTCTCGAATCTTAACTGCATCCCATTCTTCTTCGATTAGCGACCCGATCCTCAGAAAACACATAATCCGTGCGTGCCCCAGGTTGCAGAGAGAGATTAACGCATCGTATTCCGCAGCAGCACCGCATATGCAGTGCTATGACTTGAATAACCTTAGAAGGCCACTCAAGTCAACTTTACTTTGGTAAGATGTACAAAGATGTTATGCAAATAGGTATGCCCTGACCCTTTCCTACCCCTACTACCTCCCAGCAGGCCTGTCGACCGGCTCGATACACGGGGCTTCCAGCCAAGGAGATTCAAAGTCATGGCGACATGAAGGTGGCCGTCCAACTGGAGGCACCGTTTTGACATCTAGGAAAATATGTAATGCAAGAAACAGCAAATCAACTTGCCAACTCCCAGATATGTTTCGTTTACCAAATATCGTCCGAGCTCTCCACCATTTGCAGGGTAGGGGTCTTGGGCACCATACGCCTCATCCTCTTTCGGTCCTCCTTGGTCACGAGTGACGGCGTCAAGGGAACGCACGGTGTGAAGGGCTGGTAGGGCGAATATGGTACTGCACCCGCGGTGTAAGGAGTCATGGCCCCGCTGGGCGACAGGGGTCCCTTCCTCTCAAACACCGTCTGCTTGGTGGTTCGGCTGATGGTGTTAGGCGAGACCAAAGCAGGCTCGTAGGCACGCAAAGGTAGAGAGCCACCGGTGCGAACGGCCGAAGGTGCGTTGGCGCGCTGGAATGATTGTCCTGGCTTGGGCGATGACGGAAGAGACGGAAGAGACGGGAACCGAGCACCCGGCTTTGGAGACGACGGGAGGCCGACCAGCGGCGCCTGAGAGTGCTCCGAAATCGCCGACTGAGGGTCGTATTCGGTGGGCGCGTATGACACAGTCCGGGTGTGGCCGACGGGAGGAAGCTGAGATCCGATGCGCTCGTCGATGCTCTGGACACTCTCGGGCGAAATGTCTGGCGTCGGTAGGTGAGTCTTGACCGGCAACGCCGGTGATGGCGGAGCTTGGTCGGTGGGGACCGGAGGCGGAGCTGCCGGGGCATAGTGTCGGGGTGGGATTGCGCTCATCTCTTGCGACTCGTGGCGGGGGAATTCAGCGGTCTGGGGCGTCATGATTGGCGACGAAATGCTCATGCCCTTCATGGCCTTTTTCTTTGGTGATCGCAACGCCGAGAGGAGTGAGGAAGTCCTTGACTGAGTCTTCTCTTCGCGAGAGGCTGAGAGATTAAGGGTAGCAGGCTTGCTCCTCTCCTTCTTGGATGGCGACGATGACGAGGATTTCAGAGACAAGACTGACATCGAGGCCGAGGAGCGAGGCTGGTATGGCTGGTGTGTAGCACTGGGCGGGACAGGAACCTCATAGACGATTCCTCGTTTCTTGGCGTCTTCGTGCTCCAGCACGTGCTTGTACATGTCTTCGAGCTGAGATTGAGCCATGACTCTGTCTGCTGCCACGATTCGCTGATCAACGAATGGATTGAGGCCGGGTGCGCCAACGCTTGAAACTGGCGATGGGTAGATGTACGGGTTCGGAGTGCCAGGTTCGGACTGGTCCTGAAAAGTCGGCTTGACAATTGGCGACTGGGTTATGATATTCAGAATCGCAGGGACAGAGGGCGGAAAGTCTGGACTGGTGATATCTTTTCGGACTTCAAAGTCGATTTCGTCGATTCCAGCTGCAATATGTTCGCGACGCTTCTTGGACAGGGCAATCAGTGTAATGGCGACCAGCACCAGTGAAACAGCGTATGCTCCAACTATGCCACCGATCTGGGCGGGTAGATATGCCGGATCGTTCAGAGGTCCTCCAGGAATGGGTTCGTCTGTGCCTTTGGGTCCGTTGTCTCGGGCGTCGAGCACCAAGGAGAGGGCAGGCTCAGGCTGAGCACTTGAAAGGAATGACAGAGGCAGAAGCAGACCGAGTAGTAGTGAGAAGCGGGCACCCTCAAGAAGCATCGTGGGGACGAGGTCGAGGCGAGGCACCTTTTTCTTTATTTTATGAGGGAGCCAGCTTGTACGATGCGACCTCCTGAACACGATGAGACGAAACACTAGAGAAGAGCATCATGCACGGAAGACGGAACTTGCGGCATCAAATAGGGCATATAGCGGGCTGGTCATGATCGCCCGTCACTCGACGTTAGCCGCTGGACTCGAGGGCTGGACGCTGAGTCGCTGGGACGCACGAGGGACCTAGATTCCAGGCCACGCCGGCCCTCTGGCAGTCGTCGAATGGTGGCACACGCATGAGAAGAGTCCGAGAATAGCTCCCGACCCTTGGTGATGGCAACAGAGTGCTTGCAGCCGAGATGTGAGTGTGAAGTGTGACGAGGCCGTCTATGAGCTGTGATTGGATGGTTAACCGCTGGGCGATATAGTGTACTAGTGGTTGATTGGCGGTGAGACCCACCCACCAACCACCAATATCCACCTCCGCCTACATTCAACCTCTTGTTGGCCCTGGAATCCCAAGGACTGGGATTGCAATGCTCTCTGTGGTCGACAGAGGCCTTAATAAGTTTGGCTATGAGGGGCACGAGGCGGGGCGGGGCGAGCCACACTCTTCCACGACCACGGACACTCGTCGATGGATGTGTTGCTCAACTTCAATGTTCCTGGATCTGTGTGGCCCAACCCTTCAATGATCAGCCATTCCACACCTCCATTGTTCAGGTAACAATGCAGACGTCCCCTTGACTGGGGGTCCGTGGGCCTCATTTCGAGGCCCAATTGTCTGCGTTCCTCGCGTTGCCCGCACCCTTGGGCCTCCATCGTGGTGGAGTATCGCAACCCGTTTCTCATCATGTGATGTGCCGACATCTTCGAATGAGATGCTATCTTGGTGTGACATCACGTTGCCCGGCAGCCTTCGAGCGACGGTGCAGTTGGTCCCCTCGAATAGAAATACTCGTCACTGGCGCCTATTGACAAAAGTCGCACTACAATCGCACGACTCAAAGCTTCATGCCACCCTCGTGGAAGTGACTTTGGTGATGTGGTTGGTGATTGCTCGCTGGCTTCTGACTATCACAATTCTCCCATCTCCATAATATGTCTCATAAGACTACTCGACCCAGGGGTAAAGATGATGCGGTGGACATGATACGCGACCTAGAAATGATGATATCGTACCCGTACAAGCCTGAAGGGTGCGGTTGCAACGTGGGCTCCCTATCACAATATTGATACTTTGTTAGTCGGTGACTGTGATGTGATAAAGTAACGGTGATAGTGACTGAGAACGACATTAGTCTAACAAAAGGCCCAAGAAAGAAGCATACAAGGGACATCACATATCAAAACAGGCCATTGGATAGGAATGAAGAAATTCACAGGTATTTTTGTCCATGCCGCCCGCTGTCCGAAGATTGAGCGTTAGGAGATTACCCTGGAGTGAAGCCTGGAAATTGACCTTGAGGTCACATGACGTCGCGAAGCCTTCTCTCGCGTCGCGGAACCCAGAGTGGGCTATCAAACGCGCTGCCGATGTTCGACGACTCGATGTGATACTGAAACCGACGATTGATTCACTGGCTCACACGTCCAGGCTTCAATGACTTCGCATGGACCGGAAAACATTTCGATGACGCTCTCTTTCTCGAGCAAACGACATCAACGCGTGGACCTGTCCACGTACCCAGCATGTCGACTTCGAACACCGAAGATGCGATCCTCCAGTCGCTGAACGAGGCGCAGCGTCGTGCTGTTATCTCTCCCGCCTCTACTGTTGCTATTCTGGCTGGTCCTGGCAGTGGAAAAACCCATACTCTCACTTCTCGTGTGGTATGGCTCGTCCAACGCGTCGGCTACCGCCCCTCCGACGTTATCGTCGCAACCTTCACCGTCAAAGCCGCCCGAGCAATGAAAGAGCGCATCGGGAAGGCGTTGGGCGAAGAGTGCGAAAAGAAAATCGTGCTTGGAACGTTTCATTCGATTGCTCGCCGGTACCTGGCCATATACGGGAATCGCATTGGGCTGGACTCGAAATTCGGCATTGCTGACGACGGAGACTCCAAGGCGATTATCCAGAGAATATGTAAAAGGCTGGAGCTTGGCATCGAGCCTCTGTATGCCAAGTCATGGATCAGCAAAGAGAAGGCAAAAGGGCCAAATGCTGCTCCAGCTCCATCGCAGAGGACCAAGAAGCAGCCCGAGAATCCGGCACTTAAGACGTGCTATCAGGAATACCAGGCCCAACTTAAACGATCGAACTTGCTGGACTACGACGATCTCTTGGTCAAATGTGTCGAGCTACTAAGAGACCACCCTGCCTGTGTCTCTAATGTTCAAACCGTCCTCATCGACGAGTACCAGGACACCAACGGCATCCAGTATGAACTAATGAAGCTATTCGCTCAAGCGAACCATCGAATCACGATCGTAGGCGATCCCGACCAAAGCATTTACGGATGGCGTTCGGCCGAAATCCGAAATCTCTACCGCTTATTACGAGATTACCCCGACACGGACGAGATTTCGCTAGAGGAGAATTACCGGTCATCCCAATCCATTCTCAACGTATCGCTCAACGTCATCCAGCAGGACAAGAAGCGATACCAAAAAGCCCTGCTACCGGTCCACACTAAGGGTGCGCGACCTGTTCTCAGAACCCTGAAGAGCTCAGCTGCGGAAGGCGAATGGATCGTTTCTGAAATCAAGCGAGCCGTCATGATGCTTGGGGAGATGTTGAAGTATGAGGATGTAGCTATTCTTCTGAGGTCAGCTGCTCTCTCGCGGCACATCGAATCTGCCCTGGGGAAAGCCGGCGTCGCATATCGAATGATCGGAGGCCACAAGTTCTACGAACGAAAGGAAATCAAAGTGCTGGTGGATTATCTGCGCGTGGTGAACCAACTCGACAACAACGATGCGCTGGCAAGGATTATTAACGTGCCGCGACGAGGCATTGGAGAGGCTACAATGAAGTCCTTGCTCGAAGAGGCGGAACAAAGCAACATGAGCCTCTGGACCTTGATATCGAAACACTGCAGGGGCAGTCGCAAAGCAACTACTAACATCCGACCAAAGATGGAACAGAAGCTCAATACAGAGCTTATCCGGATTATATCAAGTCTCCGAAAACAGTCGGATCAAATCAGTCAGAGCAGTCCCGTCACTCTGGTTCATCTGATAGAGCAGCTGATCACCCTACTCGACTTCAAGAAGTACCTTGAGGAAGAATACTCAGAGGAACACGAGCAAAGATGGGCCAACGTTCAAGAATTCATCAACTTGGCCAGCGATTTCATGAGAGATTTTGGGACTCCAGAGGAGGATGCGCTTCCCGAAATTGACAACCTGGACCAGGTTAAAGAGGACGATATGCTAGGGCGGTTCCTGGCAAACATCTCGCTAGCATCAGATGCGCAAAAGAACGACGGGTCAAAGGATCAGAAATCTTTGGTAACAATCTCGACAATTCACGCAGCGAAGGGGCTGGAATGGCCCATTGTTTTCGTTCCATCAGTATACAGCGGGTCAATACCGCATGCAAGGTCCGAAGATACGGATGAGGAACGACGACTGCTCTACGTCGCAATGACCCGAGCCCAAGCTCTGTTGTATCTGAGCTGTCCCCTCTATGGCTCGCAAGGAATGAGCAGCAAGGTCGAGCTCTCGCCGTTTGTTGCCCCGTTTGCATCGAAAGTCTTTGCAAAGAAGGGCCCATCGTTTGACCGAGTGGTTGTTGAGAGCGCAGCCAAAATACTTGGCAGGGAGGCACCAACCGAGACGACCGTTTTCGGAAAACTGCCTCCTATGTTCTCACCAGAAGACGATGCTTTTCCTATTGATCCGGTTGATCCCAAGAACACAGACCGGTTCGACGAAGATTCTGGCCGACATTACTCCCGTGCACCGAAGCGCCAACGTACCTCAAACTCAAACGGTTCCTACGACGAGGCGGACGAACTTCCTTGGCAGAGAGAGTATGTGACGACGATGGAACAGTCCTCTGATTTCACCGTCTCTGCATTGCCGGGATTCACAACCGCCGGAGCCCACAAGGTTGCGCTCGACGTAGCAGCGGCGACCGCACCGCAACCATCGACTTCGAAACCACGCCCCAAGAAAGGGACGACTCGACAAGGGACAGGTCAGAAGAGCATGCTTGGTTGGCTGAATCAAGGGTCAAATGCATCCCGACCAACACCAGAACAACCACAGCAACAACAGACCAACTCATTCGCACAAGCCCGTTATCAAGCGGCCCTGTCGCGACAGAAGAGCATGCCAGCAAGGATGCCCACACGCCCTGAACAGACAAAACCATCCATTGACCCTGAGCTGGTAAACCACAAACTCCCCTCGGCTCGACCTCTGACGAAACCGAGCGTGTCCAAGGTGGACGAAGGCGGTCCTCGAAATCCTTACGCCTGCTTCTCTAGTTCTCCACCCCGACCGCCGCCAAAGGATGAGGCAGAAGGGGAGAATCGCAACGACGAAGAAAAGCCGGTGCCTAATCGGCCTGCTTCAAGCCTTCATGCGACAACCTTCATGTCGGTCAAGCCACAAGGAGGCGTGAGGCGGCCTGTAGGCTTGGGTCCTGCGCCGTCTATGGATCGATTACGCAAGCCGTTTAAACCGCTTACGATTAATCGACCGAAGCGTCCGGGTGGCTGATGAAGTTATGCGTGATGATAGGAGTAATGTGGTCGTTTTGTGTTGAGGCGTTAGTGGTTGGGAATTGGCGATCGTTTGCCATAACCAGCCTTACTGTTAAGCATAACGGTATCGGCGTCATGTCATGTTCAGCATCGAACGTGTATATATATAATTCTGGATTCTTTTAGAAATGAGCAGCCAGACAAGCTTCACAAAAACATTCACACAACTCCACTTGCATTCTACAACACTACTATCATCATCATCATCATCATCACCACAATCACAATGTCGCCCACTCTTGTCAGCCGCCTCTCTTCCTCTGCCATTCAGGCCGCTCGCAAGGACTTCTCCACGGCCACGCCCTTGCTCAAGCCTCTAGCTTCTGACAGCGCGCCATCTACCACCAGAGGCACGAGCTGGCGATAGAGTAACCTCTCGCCCCAGACTCGGAGATATGTCGTTGCAGGGCTCACTGTGAGCACCTGCCTCGACACCTATGTCCTCTACAGTTACTGGCCTCGCATCTTTGGTTCAGAGTGAGATGCATATGCACAATCTTGCTGGACTGGATTTTGGCATGGTTCAAATACCAAGAGATAGTTTATTTGGGCTCGATAGCAAATATGAGATATCTCGGGATTATTCCTGCACTTCAATCCCATGTCATCTTTGTAATATCTCCCATATGCTGTGGAAAATGGTGACCCTGAAAAAAAAAACCCATTTCGTGACTTTCGAACTTGGTTCGACAGGACATACTATGCTTCAGCCTGATTTTTTCATACCCAAACGACTCTGCCCTTATTGTAGAGACTTTGGCATACCCCTTGAAGCATCGACGAAGCCTTGTTTTTGCTGGTACGAGCACGACGCTTGACGGCCTTTGACTTGCAGACCTCGTCCATCTCCTCCTTCACCAAGCCCATGACATTGATGTCACCAACAATGACCAATCCACTCCTATGACGACTGAGCATGGAAGCCAAGTATCGATCATCAGAAAGGATACCAGGTCAGGCGCATACTGGAAGGGGACATCATGGTATGCTCCCTGGTGATAAAGCTCAAAAAGGCCTCGAGCCATACGAAATTGGGCTCTTAGGCGATAAATTGGCCAACCGCTCGCCTCAAAGAAATGTAGCGGGGATATTCTACCGTCTTGCCCCAGGCGATTGATGTGATTCCCAGCTTCATCCTTCACCTCCAGGCCTGCGACAGCCGGAGGAATCTGCTGATCATCATCGGCAAGAAGGCATGGAAGGAGAGTATTACCCCACACTGAGTAGAGATCAGGACGGTGGATACTCCCAGCATCGTCTACTGCGATACCTTTGGCGAGTGTGTTTTTCCAGCACTCGTACGGATCTTGCTTAGAGCAAGACAGGGCTGGAGGAGTGCACGCAATATCAGCATCGAAAAAGACACAGATCATCACAGCCTCGATCGTTTCTGGAGGGACCTGGTCACCGTGTTCATATTCGTCCCAGGCAATCTCTCCCGAGGCCACGGCACGGAGCGTTGTGAGCTCTGTCAATTTATCAATGCCTTCGCGCATCTGGTGTAGACATGGATTGTCGTCTGGGCGAAGATCTCGAGCCCTGGGGCAACGAAGCACCACCAATAGCCAGAAAGCCAGGGATAGATGTAGCTTCCATGCTCGTAGGGAGCTCTATTGGGAATCCGAAGCAGCTTGATGCCGTCTTGCAGGAGGCTGAAAAATGCGCTGACCTCGTCCTCCAACCTGTAGCCTCGCACGATGAGCTTGTGATGGGCACGTTTGGAATCCCCCGGCTTCTTGTCCCTGTTGAGTCGATCCGTGATGCTGGAGGCGACGGCGTCGAGGCGGCAAGCAAAGTTATCGACAGTCACATCTGAAGGAGCGCTACAGTTGACTCTGCCCACGCTGGTGACTAGAGCAACTGCGCCAATAGCGAGCGTCGTGGTCTTCCCGAACCCAGGCCCCTACTTAGGGTCAGCATGAACTGGCGAGAGGGAAATGCATGCATGTAGTACTCACCCCGCTGATGATTCCAAGACCGAGCGGTCTCTCACTAGGGTACTTCCGAAACCGAGCACGATCCATAGGGAGAAGCTCATGTACCATGGCATCGACGTAATTCTCGTCAATAGTTTTGAAGAAGTTGACTAGAGGAAGGGGTCGAAGCGTATCGTAGACGCCTAGTAGTCCTTCTTGGATGCCCGGGCGTAAGGTAGAGTAGAAGCCTGTACCACGTAAAAGGTCCTGATGAAGACTCATCTTCAATCGAAGGTCTGCCGCGTTTTGCTGTCCCAGTTCACCGTTGGGCTTCATCAGTGTTCCAATGGCAACGGGATTGGACGGTTTCGCGTTGGGGTGGAAGAGATAAATGGCATTGACCTTTCGCTCGTAGTCGGCCGTTCGCGGTTTGAACTTCAAGGCAATCCGATTCTATCGATCTTGCACAAGCCCCAGCGCAAAGTTCGTACCAGAGCAATTGATGAACGTGTTCACTGAAATGTCGGGAAGCCCGACCCACGGAGGGCGACGGGCGAGAAGAACCAGATCAAGTTCACTAATTCGACGTGCTTTGAGAATATCGATTTGGTGAGGGTGGTTCAAGATTCTGGCATCCCACTTTGCAGGACTCTCATTCTCGGACTCATCATACAAGGAAACCTGTAGCAGCCCAACCTGGCTGAGATGGTGCCATGCAGCTTGGTGCATGAGCTTGAAGCCTCCTCCGTTGGGTACGACGACGTAGTACACGTCTCTATCGGCACTTATTCCGGCATTGATGAAACATGACTGCAATTTGTGTTTGTAGATGTCTTCGGCAGCTCTCTCAAACCACACAATGCCCTGGACTAGTGATTATGTGAGAGCGGCCAGATGGGAGTTATTGTCGGGGAACGACCATGCTGGCATGAACTGGCGACCTTGAATTTTGGGTAGCATAGTTCGGTATCTGTGCATGTCGCAAGAATGCTGGGTTCCACAAGGGTAGCTGAAACGGCTTGAAAGAGTAGAGTTATTCCACTTAGAGCGTAAGGCATCGTGGTGAGAATGGACGAGGAGAGTGAACTCTCATTGCTCTAAAAGTTCTATCAAGGTTTTAGACCCGTTGATAGACATGTTCTTGGTGAGCCAACCATGGGACATATGGCCGGGGTTTTCGAAGGGTATGATATATCCTTCGACGGTAATGGAGGCGTTTCTCTCGAGATTGGCTGTGAGTAGCGCAATGTGTTGAGCTCTTCTGCTTTTTGGGAACTGCTTTCAGAGAATAGAATGATCCGAGACGTCCTTGACTTTGTAGGTGAATTGCCCGCGAAGGAATTTGACACAAATCCAGTAATTTTTGCACGGCTTTGGCATACCGACTGTCTTGTTCACTGTACTGATCAGGATTGCTGCCTCGCTTGAAAGGAAGATGGAAAAGATAGAGTAACACCTACATCTGTAGTGTATGCCGAAGCCATCGTTCTCATTGTTCTCGACAGGGAGCCTCTTGGAAAAGCCCATCCGGGGATCTGTATCAGGCATGTTGCGCCATGTGAGGGAACTCCATGTTTTACTCCAAGTTTTACTTTTCCTGCCAAGACCTTTGCCGCCGATGAAAGTGCCTCTCTCATCGCCAACGAAAGTAGCGCAACGTTTGCTCCACGACTTGGTGTGGTGAGGAGCCGCGTCGCTTTACCTAAGTACCTTAGGGTTCAATAGGTAAGGCTATGGTAGATGGGTGAGTTACCGGAATGAATCAAAGCCTAAATCCAATATCACTGACTGCTGGTCTGTTCTTGTGCATATCTAATGGCGGATAAATCTTTGACTGGAAGCAAGAAGCTGGATACTCTTAGCGAGACTAGCAATCTTGATTTTGAGATGACTGAGAACTCAGGGGCTTAGACAAATGTTCGAACCACCACAAAAACACTAGAGAGACACAGGAGATACACGAATTATCTTAATTCGGACTCGACCGCTTTGGTTCCCTGTTTTGCGGCTATTGGGTTTGCCAGATGAACGCTCTCTTCACATGAGTTGGCATAAAGAAAACAAGTTCGACTATGTCTGTACAAGACCTTTGCGTTTACTACTTCGCCGTCTCTTGCCTAGGCGCAGGTAAATGTGCGTAAAGTAACCACAGAACGAAGTATTGGAGCAGATTCTAGTTCTGTATCTTTCAGGTGCGTGCTCAAAGAGTTACCCTGAAATGCGCTCTTCAGCCACTGGTTAGTTCACGCCAATTCATTCTGCTATCGGATGAGCTACGTTGACTTTGATCAAGCGGTTTCTATACGCAGTGCTTGTTGAGCTTATATAAGTCGCTACGGATTATTAAATACATGTCGCTACCAATCAAAAAGGAATCTTGAAACCAGAAGACCGCAACTTCTGGAAGACACCCTCTGGATCGTACTTCTTGCTAGCGGCCCGCAGCTTGGCCAAGGCCTCGTCACCGACTGTTGACAGGGGGTCCTGAGTCAGGTGGGCATAATTGACAAACTTCCAGGGCCACCAAGCATCAAGCTCCTTAGCCCTGGTCTCAACGTCGTCAACGTAGGCCTTGAGGAGAGGGAAAGCGGCCTTCTCATTCTCCTCGCCGTGGGCGGCCCAAGTGAGAAGGAACATGATGCCGTTACCATCCTCAGTGTACTTGTCAAGGCCCATAACATTGCCACCGTTCTGAACACCTTTCTCGGCAATGGACTTGGAAAGGGCTTGGAACATGCAAAGGGTGTTGAGTTTGGACTTGGCGCTGGGCATCAATGCCTCAAGGTCCTTGTTGAGCTTGTTGAACTTTTCAACGGCGTAGTTCATGATCTCGGCATTGTTCTTGAAGGAGCTGGTAAACCAAATGTTGCGGAAACCGGCGGGTTGACCCGAGCCAAGTGCCAGAGTAACACTGCTCATTCTATCAACCTTGGTAGTATCCTGCTGACGATTCTTGATGGCATAGTAGCGGTCGAAAGCAGGAGGCTTAACCTTGGCCTTGGTATTCTCAATAGCAGCGTTAAGAATGGTGCCGTTAGCAATGGCAGGAAGATAAGCCCAGTAGACGATGCTGCTGGAATTCTCATCCTTCTGAACGTTCTCGGCGAAGTCAACGAGGGCGTCGATAACAGCGGGACCGGACTCAGGCTTGAAGAGCAAGTTTCCACCCCAGACGACGGGTTTCTTGCGGTCCTCGAACTCGATAGGCACCATGTCCATGCGGGTAATGAGACCAAAATTACCCGAGCCACCCTTCATGGCCTGGATGAGTGTAGAGTTAGCGCGGGCACCAGCAACTATATACAATGTCAAGGATACTTACCTGCCAGAGATCGGCGTTCTCGTTGGCGTTGGCCTCAACGATCTCGCCGTTGGCAAGTACGACTTGCCAGCCGGCTACTGTGTCGCATGACATTCCCTTCAAAATATGTGAGCGTTGGAACCCAAGGGCCTTCGGAAGTCGGTGGAACTAACATGAGAAGCAGAATGGAACGAGTTTCCTCCACCACTAGTAAAGCCTCCCGTGCCTACAGTTCCAGCTCTCCCGCTATTTCAAGTGTCAGAAGAGGCAAGTTACGGTTAGGGGGCATAGCAACTAGACGTACCCAGCAACGGTAAGGCCATAGGGGGCCAGGGTATCATAGACATCTTGCCAGTGACCACCAGGCTGGACATGGGCGAGGTTCTTCTTCTCATCATAACTGGTGCCGTTCATGTAACCTTTGAATCGTTAATAAGGAGTCGACAAACATTGAAGTCATATTGAGCCAGTTTAACAACAGACTTTCACTTACCAAAGTCGATGGTAATGCCATTCTCGACCGAGTTGGACAAGGGAAAATTACCATGACCACCACCTCGAATACCGAACTTGCACTTATTCGCCGTGATGACCTTTATAATCTTGGAGACATCTTCAGCAGTCTTCGGTAGGGCAATGCAGTCAGGTCGAAGAGCAGCGCTAACGGACCAGTAAGAGTCCATTCGCTCATCGTAGAGCGTCTGCTTCTCGGTAATGATCTTGTCGGCGAGGCCAGCCTCGGCTAAGGCAGCGCACTGAGGTGACATGTGGTCAGCCATGGCTTAGACTCTAAAAGGATGGCGATAGCGTCTTTGTAGAGGGTTTACGTGAACAGGGCGATGGAAGCAATAGGTCACATAGAATGTATCTTCGGGTATGATGGTGCAAGGAGGATGGCTGAGGGTGTTGGTGACGGAGAGTGTATTTTACTTACACATCGATAGCAGCCCGCAGGGTTGGCTGAAACCATTGTGGCACTAAAAGCCACGGCCGCGGAAGCAGCAACAAGGACATCGAGCTTCATGGTTATGATTAAAGAAAGAATGTCTTGAGTAAGACGTGATAGGGTATGAGTTAAACGAATGTGATATTCGGCGTGTACAGTACAACGTAGGAGCCGAGTTGGAACGGGCAGAGAGGGATAGGCCTTCTGTCAAGATGGGTGAAGGGTAACGATCGGCAATCCATAAATGAGGAACATCATCCTTATTTGAGCGACCTCCTCTTGAGCTAAGCCTTAGATCCCAGCTGGGCATAACAGGCTATGCCAAAAGGTACAGAGCGGTCTTGGCCGGAGGTGGCGGAGGATGAGGAGGCATCCCTCCGTTGACCTGGCCGTCACAGACCAGTGGTGGATTTACAGACTGCGGAACTGAAACCGAAGGTCCACCAGTATGAGCGTATTAACTCGGGAACATGGTCAGAATATGGAAAGATTGAGAACTAAGCCAACGGGAGGTGGACAGGGGGGAGGAGAACCAACACCTGCATATCTATATATCGCTAGTTGACTCTAGGTGGCCCTGCAGCCTTCGAGAACTTCACGTAGGATACCTCGATACACGTGAAGAGTAAAGAGTAATGGATCCTCGACGGATCATTTCTTGAGACGCGTTGACGAAGATTTGAAAGAGACTCACCTGTCCTACGTAGAAATAATCCACGTATAGAGGGTCGAATAACGCGGTTACTGTCTCCGACGTTGAAGGCTTCTGTATCCACACATGCCGTCCTCAAGTCCATGTGGCGTCCTCTTAAGCCCTGACAAAACCCGACTGGGCCTGAGTCCGGTCCAGTTCAGGGGACCCTTGTCAGCGGGTGCAAGTTTAGAGGCCCGCGTGTGCCGGGGAAGCAGCTACAGATTCCAACCCAGGTCCATCTCCGGCTTCCTTGGCTCCCCACAGATGATGATCAGATTGGACACAAGGGTTTGACCGGGATTTGACCTGGGCCTGGGCTTGTTGGTACGCTTGGACAAATTTGACAACAGGATAGACTACTCCGTACGGGGGAAAACTTGTCACCCTTGAATTTGCTCATCCGCGGGTAGCGGTTGAATAATCCATCTTGGTGCTGTCACGTCCGATGTAACAGTACCTAGAACCCTTAACATCCTTTCTTCAATCATGTCATACATCGACTCAGTGTCAAGTGTTGGCTGTTGGCTGCCCAGTCACAACAACCAACAACTCCATGCGTTGGAGTATCACAATCCCAGTACCAACCCACATGATGTTCGCGTGATCAAAGCTGATCCTCGTCGTTGTCTTGCCTCACAACTGATTGAATCCTTCGTACTGCAAGCGATGAGAGTCAACAGATCTAATTCTTGGCAGGGCAATCCTAGCGGAATCGATTTAGCCTCCAGGCGTATCTTCAAGCCAGCCTTCCCTGAAATCTAAGCCCCTTGGTTGCGCTAAAACAAGACCGGTCCCAGCGCCGTCAGGTCCACACTCTGCTCAGACGCCTTGGCTACAGACAAAGGATTCTTTGAGACCGGGCAATGCCTGCGTTGGATCCTGGCACAATGCATCTTTGTTGGTATCCATATGACGAGAGAGTTAATTATGATAGCCCTGGGCGATAATGATCCTGTGCGTAAATGCACAACTGACAAACCCTAGTGATAATCTCATCGCCGCGAAAGAATCGAGATGGAAAAAGTATGGAGCGTAGCTCCTACAGATACTGCAGATACTGCAGATACTGCATACGTAGCATGTCAGCGTCGCAAGGAGACCCTGAGGCGCCTGTCAACAGGTTTGCACGACATGACTTTCGAAGAGTTGTGGAAACGACTGAATCGCGCAATAGGTTGATCATTGTAATGATTGGGCAATCCAACCATGTGGCTCTACTTCGTACTGCACATACGTAAGTTTGGGGGTTGGCGCCACAAGACTAACCTAGGAGCTTCACTTTGGTTTCCGGAAGCAGGAACTGCAGCTCACATGGCCTTGGTATCCGTTGCGCCGGTTCCTCATGGCGCCAAGGGAAGCTGGAGATTCTTGCTTGTTCCGTGAGACTCTCCTTTCCAAGTCCAGACTTATTAGGACAGTTGTATTATTCCTTGTATGAAGAAGTATGGAGTACTCCGCTCCCTAATCTTGGGCCCTGCAGCACACGAGACACCAAAATCGTGCGATTCTTCCGAGTATAGAACACCCTGCCGCGCGGGATCTGCGTCGACCAGGCACCGGCCTTCGGTCCTCGGCTGGGACGGGCTGCATAATGTTCCCAGCTCCGCTTTCCCCGGGCTTGGCCTGATAAACAGGCTCTTGGCAATTGAAGAACGGAGACGGCGGAGGACGTGGCCTGGGGGTAGCATCCTTCGACTTCCAGATGATGCATAGGGGCGACGCCATCAGACACTTCGATCACAGACCAGCGTTATGGTGGGAGCCGCCAGGGCCACGGATATTTCCCCGAATGACATTGCATTTCAACTAACCCACGGCTTCTTCTTGGGACATTTTGAGCTTGTGTCCTTCTTTTCGATCTGGTCCTTCTTCAGACTGTCGCTTATTCTACCAAGGATCCAGCAAGTTCGTCCATGTGGACAACTTCATATTCGTCAAAATGACCACTGTGAATGGCGTACCGGTGGTTTTACCGCCGCCAGAGGGCTATGTGGTTGATTTCGATAACCCACAGAGACAGGGCGTGCCCGAGGCCTACTATGTTGCTGGATTCGGCATGGCTTTGAGCTTCCTCTTCCTCTCTCAGAGACTATACGTCAAGTTCTTCCTCACAGGAGGTGTACAAATCGACGATAGTGAGTTTTGAACTTTCTTTTCATTTGCAGCTCCTTCTTCGTGATGTTCGCTGTTGGCTCGTGCCATTGCCTGTTGGTTGAGTGTAATCCGCATGCATAAACAATCAAGACTGGCAACTATGATTGGGATCGACACTGCAAGGCCAAGAAGCTGACACCGGAATAGTTCTTCTCATCTTGTCCTATGTAGGTTCATCTGCTCTTCCCAGCGGCGTCCGTGGCTTCGACATGGGGGACTATTTTAATAACCGTCAACGACGGGTCGACAAACATGCAAAACCCAGCGCTCGAACATTGCGCATTGGCGATGGCCCGTTGGCTAAAGGAATGTGGAATCGTTGAATGCTAATTTCAATCAAAGATCTTGGCTATCGCAACAATAGCACTATGTCTTCGTAAGTGCAACACATGTACCTGTGGTGAGGAGACCGACTACTAACTGCTCCCGGTAGACATGTTTGCGGTAGTAGCTGGCGGAGTGCATGCGTGGGAGATACCCGTTGAGAAGTTCAACTCTTATTTGCTGGTTGGTCCAGACACGCTCGAGTGGTTGTTATAAATTAGAACGCTGACGCAGGATTAGGACGTGTATCTTGCCGCCGCCATCTACATCGTCTGCGGTTCCTTGTCCAAGCTCGCACTCCTTATTTTCTATCTCCGACTATCTCCTCAGCGCTGGTTCAAGATCGCAATCTGGTCCAGCATTGTGTTCATCGTCGGCTACACTGTCGGCATTTTCTTCTCTGTAGTCTTTGCATGCGATCCCATCGCCAAGAGTTGGGACATTACGATCAAGCATGGGGAGTGTATCAACCGGCCGAGTCTATACATTGCAACCGCGATGGCGAACATTATCAGCGATGTCATTCTTTTCATACTGCCGATTCCGATGGTCGTCAAGCTTCAGATTCCCTTTAGGCAGAAAATCGGATTGTTGGTGATCTTTGGTATTGGATCCTTGACGGTTGTTACCTCCATCGTCCGAGTTTCCATCTTGCCGCAAATGCTAGGTACCTTGGACGCGTCCTGGGTGGTTGCTTGGGCGAGTGTGTGGATGTGAGTACTTCCTCGTCTATGGAGCTCCAATGTTTCTCGAAGTTGCCTTGCTTGGTATGAATGCTAACTCAAGTTATAGTATTGTCGAAGCCAACCTGGTCATTACCTGTGCCTCGATGCCAACCCTGCGAAAGTTCTTCAAACATGTCGCCCCCAAGCTTATTGGCGAGTCTCGATATGGCAGCAAAACCAGCAAATATGGCAAATCGGGCAAATCAGGAGAGAATTCGAAGCCTCCCACTCGAGTCCTCGTGCCAACTTCTCAGAGCCGTCGCGACCGCCATCAATACTCGCAGTTCGATCCAGAAGAGGGTCGGTCGTCCGAAGCGTTTGCATTAGGGCCTATTACAGGACGCGCAGACAACAAGATAAGCGGAGGGCATCGTGATGATCGCATTGGCTGGGGGGACAGTGACTCAGAAAAGGCCATTGTTGATGGCGCGAGCAAGCCAGCTATTATGCAGACAACGACGGTGACAGTGGAATATACTAATGACCGAATGTGAAAAGGGAAGGTAAAAGAAGAAGGTCAAATATAATGACTATGGTCTCAGGACTATGTAAGATACAAATGCGGCAATTCTGTTTGCTTGAGAAGAAGAGGCTTTTGAGATACCTCGGGGGAGTAGAAAACTTCTTTTTATTAACAGATAGATTCAGTATGCTGACAAAATATATCCAATAATGACCAGCGAAATGGGGGACTGGTTTAAGAGCTCTCTGTGATGTATCGATGTAACGAGGAACAGTTCCAGACCATTGCGCAATCAGAATATGTCTTCAGTGTGCAACAGATTAAAAATGAGGTCAAAGACGCCCAAGAAAAAAATTCAAGGGCTGGCATCAATAGTAGGGTTAAGAAAGTGAAGATGGAAGATATGTAGGTTCTCGTCTCATTCTCATTTCCGCCCATGGGTGGCCGTCAGCGCAACCACCATATTGAGATCTACCCAACTAACAGAAGCTGTAGGTGACAAATCGCTCTTCTCTTTCGACGTAAAAACCACGCACTCACCATTCCGACCTTGACTCAGAAGGCATCTTGCTCACTTGACGATGTTACGTTGAGGAGTTAAACCACCGAGGACCTTCCTTTTTGACAGCGCCGTCGCGAAGATTGACTAAATGATCGGCGCTTTCTGGCGCGGCTCCACCGTTTGCTTTGCCCTCTTATACCCGTAGACCCATTGCGAAGTGGATATTCAATCGTTCCGGGAGCCGCAGGGGCCGGGCTGGGCTGGGCATGGGTTGTGATGGGGACTTCTAGTCAGCATGGGGGAAGATCTCAATGTTCTAAAGTGATCAGCACAACGGTTTGAAGGAATGTTCCCCTGGTCGCGTCAATCATGAGATCCACAAGGAGAGCAAACTCCACAACATTCTCGCGTAAGATGTGAGTCTTGCCATCGTGATCAACGAAATTCAACGTGCAGACAATGCCGAGGTCCGCGAGTTGACCATGTTCATCAGAGCACGTAATGTGGAGGATTGTCGCAGAGCTAACGATTGAGCAACAGGCAGCTTAGAGGAAACTGCAATAAACTGGGAAATCACCAAGGCAAGAATGAGGTTGAGAAGGTCTTGGGCCAAATTCTGTGAAGAGACTCAATGTCTATTAGGGTATTTACTTTATCGCCAAGTTCTCAGATGATCAACAACTTTACAGCTTTCAGACTGTAGGAGCCCACGCCTGCTTGATCAAATCGGCGGCTTTCTCACCGATTCCATAAGCGGGCATCTGAGTATGACCGTTGTTCACGGTGGGCATGATGGAACAGTCGGCAATCCTGAGGCCCTTAACTCCCCGAACGTTCAGCTTCTCGTCAACAACCGCCTTGGGATCGTCAGCCTTTCCGGCGGCGCAGGTTCCGCTAGCATGGTAACACGTAGTCGCGCCGTCCTTGACGTATTCCTTCCAATCGTCTCGGGTCTTGAACTCGTGATGCATCAGGG
The DNA here is from genome assembly GCA_014899095.1 of Fusarium buxicola. Classification (NCBI taxonomy): domain Eukaryota; kingdom Fungi; phylum Ascomycota; class Sordariomycetes; order Hypocreales; family Nectriaceae; genus Fusarium; species Fusarium buxicola. The sequence continues at coordinate 66,312 of JAAVUK010000274.1, forward strand.
CAGAGGGCCATGAGCCCTTGACGATATCCTTCGTCCCAGCACCCTCCATGATGATCTCGTTGCCGAAAGCACAGGCCTCAGCAAGAACCTCGAGATCCAGTGGGTCAGACAGGTAGTTGCAGTCAACAACAGGGATGGCTGTGGCCTCTGCGTTGCGCAGGGTAACAGTACCGCGCGACTTGGGCGCAAAGAGCTCCGCAATCATACTGAACGCGTGCTTGCCATCGGTAGGGAATTGGTCGAACTGCTTAGGCCCGCCGTAGCATTCAGTCGTAAAGAACTCGACATGAGGCTGCTTCGAGGTCAGGCCCATGGGGTCGCGACCTTCTTTCCGGGGAGCGGACTTCCAGATCTCAGAGTTGGCAAGGCGCTCGTCAAGACGCGCGTAGGCGAAGATGCCGAACGGGAATGAGGACAAAAAGCCAGCTTTCTGCTCCTTCCAGAGGGCATAAGTCTTTGCCAATGCGTCGCCATGGTAGACGAGGTGGTCATTAGTCAGGCCCTCCTTTTCAGTCTCGTAGAACATGAAGACGATCAAGTGGTCCTGCAAGTTCTTACCAACACCAGGGAGATCCACCAGCGTGGTGATGCCGTGCTTCTCAAGCTCATCCTTGGCACCAATTCCGGATCGGTTGAGGATGTTTGGTGAGCAGTAGGCGCCTCCGCTGATAATAATCTCCTTGCTAGCCTTCAGCTCGATAACGGTGCCATCAGCCTGAACAGCCCGGACACCGGTGGCCTTGAGATCACCGTTGTCGTCCTTCTCGATGATCACCTTCTCCACATGGGTTTCCACCATCAGGTGAAGGTTATCCTTGGGCTTCTGCTTAGTGATGAAATCTGCGCCAGTGGTTCGAAGACCATTATACACAGTTCTCACGGAGTGGCCACAGCCGTGAGGATTGTTTCCATGAGAAAACATGTCATGGTCAAGGGGCAGACCCTTGGATACCATGGAGTCCCTGATAAGGTTAGATATAGGAGCCAGGTCATGGGGCTCGGTATGAACATGACCCTCATGACCATGTGAACCCTTGACTTCGTTGAACCAGTCCTTGGTGTGGAAGTTCTCGGCCTGGAGGTGTTGTTAGTTTCGTAAGAAAAAGTAAACGTTTCGACCAAGACAATGGGTGGAAATTGCAACCTCACGGAGCTGATCCAGCGGGCCGGTACAGAGTCTTGCATATGAGAAGAAATTATGTATGTGTCACGAGATTGCGTACCTTTGACATGTGTTTGAAGAACTCCTCACCACTCCAGCCAGGGAGGTTCCAATCATCGTAGTCTTGCCTCTATACGACGAAGGTCAGCATTGGAAGCGAATGAGTTGAAAGGGAAGAGATAGGTTTACCGTTCCCTTGACAATCAAGGTTCCGTTACAGCCAGAGCACCCACCAAGGAATTTGCCTCTGCTAAGTTTCACTTGACGACCGTTGACGCCAGCGCCCTCAATAGAAACGACGTTCCAGTCGGTCTCGGCGTCGAAGTTTTTGGACCAGCTGTTGGAGAATGAGTTGAGGCCATCCGCGTCGTGTGCGTGATTGACACTTACCCTCCCACCATGTGGACGTTCTCGAGATTCTCATTGTGCTGACCGGCCTCAATGACGAGCACCTTGGCGTTGGGATCCTCAGCGAGGCGTGCTGCAACAACGCAGCCCGACGTGCCGCCTCTATGATTAAAGTTGATCAGCGGAACAGTTCTTGGTTGCAGATCCCGTCAAAGGAGCTCCAGCGATGTCAAGGCAAAACTAACCCACAGACAATGAAGTCGTATGCCGAATGAGGAGCAGCCATATTGTCCTTGTTTTGCAACAACCGAGAGCTTCGTGTATGGTCTAGAGTAGTACGTAGTACTGGATACAAGATGATCGGTGATTATGGTCTAATGCCACTTTGGCTGCGCGTTTAAATGTCTTATATGTTTGGCTGGTATCGTCAAGCACTCGACACGAAACAGGTTCGACCTCCTCCTCATCCTAGGGGCATGCTAACGCATAAAATTAGCGCTTATACCCCAAAGCCTCGCTATATTCATAACTGACCCTCATCCAGCGACCCACCGACATGAAGCCATCGCGATGCTCATGCTTATGCTCAGGCTGTAATCTCGAGCCTTCGCAACTGCGTTGTAGACGCCTATAGACACGACCCTGAACGTATAAACTTGATATTGCTCTTCCCGTACGAAGGAAAAATATATCGATAATTGTGACGATACATGCAATTTGGACGGTCAATTCTTCAAACCGCTATAAAAGTCAGTGCCCGATCGAGGAAGGCGTGTTTACATTAGGTGAAGATCACCAACAGTCTTGGCACAGTGCAGCGCTTCTGTTGCACCTGTAACACACCAACTCTGCCGGTTTGGCCATAAGGAGAAGAGCTACCGCACCACCTTACAATATTCAGTACGTCTCTTGGGCCTATCGTCCATCTGTGTCATTGAAGCACCCAATCGGAGACGCCCCCGGGGCATTGAAAGGTTGACTTGCGCAGATCTGTCCAAGATAGCCACAGCCAACCCCAAGTGGATGGGGGTAAGAGACTGGGGTCAGATGCTCCAGGATCCCCTTGATGAGAATCCCCTTTCTGATGCGTCTGCGTCTGCGGCTGCGTCTGCGGCTGCGGACAGCGCCCGAGCTGGCCCGAGGTTATCCTCCGCTTGCATCTTTTGCGGCTCCTAGAATGGTTTGTTTGGCTGGTGCCTGTGGAAACCAAGACGCTACTGTAGAAGCGCAGACAACCTTGAGTAGCATGTGCGGGCCACGTTCCACTCCCGCTGCAGATCCCAGATCCCCAAGCAGGGAATTGGTTTGCTGTAGTCTTGACACATCAGTGGATCTGATGGTCCCTTGCATATGTAGCATCCAGAAGAGGCATTGGCGTCGTGTTCTAGAGGCAGAGCTAGGAACTTGGACGTGTCCTGCCTCTGAATGCATACTAGCCTGTCTCTAATCCCTATATCACCGCCGCAGTCGTTCCCGTCTCTTCGATAGTCCGTGCCGCAATGATCTCCATCCAAATTTTGAGTAATGCACAGACTCTCACCGGCTTACCTGGTCTTCTTCATGCTCTAAACTGGTCCACATACGTATGTAGCTCAGAGTCCAAGCGGATGCGCACCAGTTCTCCAATGGAGAGTCTTCCCCAGCCATGCAGAGCGGTTAACATGCAGTACGCAACATGGAATCCCCACCAGAAGAGAGATTACCTGACTCAAGAGCCCTGCAGTTGACTCGTGCTAAGCACCGCGGTCAGAGTGTCAGACGCATATCCTGCCAGCATGAGCTACGTAATGTGGTAGTCTCGGAGAGAAGTTGCAGCTCTGCTCAGGGGAGAATGCAACCCTAAGATGATGGAGCTGAACGACACCAGGGCCGCCTCACATTTGCCTCACCTTGTTCATAGACACACCAATAGCTTGCATCATGCAAACCGGGTCGCCATGTTTCTTCAGGACCCACCCGGCCACGAAGTGTCGAGTTATGTTAGCAACGCCATCATAGTTAAATCTTGGAAAGATCAATGCCTAAAAAGAACGCCTTTTTTCCATCTGTTGGCTCGTTCTCATGCTCATATCATTCTTGTCATCCCCTGCGCCTTGTATTCGCAAGCATTGGGCGTCATCCGTACCCTCGTTTCACTTACACTGGGTCTAGTTCACTCTTTACGCTCTCAAGATGCCCGCAACGCCTTTCCAGACCGAAGCCTGGACAGAGTACGGTCTAGGTACAGCCATTCTCTGTCTGCGATACTTTGCACGATGGAAAACAGTTGGCTTTAAGGGATGGCAGGGAGATGACTACTTTGCTGTTGCTGCATTAGTCTTCTGGACGGTATGTCGTGCTTATTCTGCGTCCATGCTGGGCTTTCACTAACTAGCACAGGCTGAGTTGGTCATGTTGGAGCTGATCGGTAAGGCTTGCACATTTCTTCTGCGACTCTTTGCTGGTTCGTCGGATTGCTGATTCTCTTGACAGGTCAAAATGGAACCAACATTGGCGTTACCGACGAGATGGGTGCCAAGCTGTCCGATGCACAAATAGCGAAGATGGAATTTGGGTCGAAATGCCTCCTGGCTGGTTGGAACTTCTACGTGACGCTCATCTTTTGTCTTAAAGGAGTCATGCTTTGCTTCTACAGCAGAATGACGTACGCAACATCCTGTTTCCCTTGGAATTCTGACTGACATGTATTCAGGCTCGGACTTTGGCAGAGAAAGATTGTCATCTGGACACAGTTCGGTACAATAGTCGCGTACATCGGCGTTGTCGCTGTGATTTGGGGCCATTGCACACCAGCTCATAAGAACTGGCAAGTATATCCCAACCCAGGAGGTGAGTATCAATAGTACAATACGAACCACCCGACTGTAGAGCTAACTGGCAATAGATGCGTGCACTCTGGCTGTGGCCAACTACCTCACGCTTGTGGTCCTCAACATTGCGTGAGTCGCCAACTTCCCCATATTCAATGGACAATTCACTAACAAAACACCAGAACTGATCTTATAATTGTCTGTATCCCATTGCCATTGCTGTGGATGGTCAAGCTCAGCATTAAACGAAAGCTGGTCATTGGCGTTCTGCTTTGCTCTGGTGTTTTTATTATGATTGCAACTCTGCTCCGCTGTATCCTATCTCTCCGGTACGATGCCTCACATTTTACTCCCAGCTGTTACACCTCAATTGACCAACTCCTCATAGGAATATTGAGGGCATCAACACGTCCACTATCTGGGCAATTCGAGAAACCTTCGTCGGCATCATTGCAGTCAACGCTGCAGCTATTAAGCCCCTCTTCTCGGCCTCTCGGTGGCTCATTTCGAGCAAGGGAAGCAGCCGTGACAAGGGAACAAGCAGTTACGCTAACAAATATGGGCATCCCCTGGGTACGATTGGCGGATCAGGCATCGCAGCCGGCCTATCGTCAAGCCGCCATCAAAATTTTATGACAAAGCTTGACGAAAACTCAAGCGAGGAGAATATCGTCCAAAAGACCAACTTTGTTGGATACAGCAACCCTGAAATCCGAGCTGGAAGCACAGTAAGTGGGCAAAGTGGCAGCCCGGACGACGGCATCATGGTCACTCGAACCTATCAAGTGAGCCCCGCGAAGTCAACGCTGGATGTGTAAACTTGGATGATTCAGGTTTGGAGTTATGGCAAAAGGATAAAGTATACCGGGGTAGAGAACTGGGGTAGGTGTGTATGACCTGAATTAGACCACGTCGCCGTTCAAGGCTCTTTTTTTTTAAATAAAAAAAATAAAAATAAAAAGGCAAGCAACTCAAACATTGCCATCGAGACACACCATCGAGGCTTGACCAGAGCGCATACTGCTTGACTTCCCGTTTGTTGAGGCCGCATGCTACCTAGTGACGCTGTCTCGGTGCACGTCGGAACCGCATCTTGGCGAATCCTTCAGAGATCCAATTCCAGGGGTAATACGTGTTGCGTAGCAGAATACTCGACCTAGTCCACAGAGAGCCTAGCGAAAGGGCCGCCCTCGTGGCGAATCAATAGTCCCTTATCAATCACATCGGTCATGGACTTGTCTACCAAGACGCAACTGTTCAACAATAGGACTAAGAAGCAAATAATTGACTGACGAGAGCGTCTAAGCTAACAGCTCTAGACCAGGAGGCGTTGAGGCTGAACCCAATCGGCACAGCTAGTCAACTGTTAGCTTGTCTTGAGATATTCCCGGTGTGAGCCGATGTTTCTGGGCATCAAGCCTCTATGCCAGTCCCTGTCAGTTTAGCGTCTCTTACCACTTCCAACACAACCGCCCTGTCAGAGTTTTTATTTACAAAGTTGCCCGCTTTCTGGAACCAGTCTAGTCTAGTCAAAATCAAGTCTGGCTGCCATGTGTTTGATTACATTCAGCCGCACCAGCCTGGTCAAAGTCTGAAAGTCTCCGGCGCCGACACTGCCACGTGCTGGCGACAATGACAAGTGAGTCTAGTAGAAGCTCATCTGGTGGTCCTACAGGGACCTTTACTGACGCGGGCAGAGAGCATCCGCGTGTTAACAATCAGCACGGCTCCGGACGGATACAACTGACGACATTGAGGTTCAGCATCGGTCGAGTTTGGGACGTAAACCAAAACCTACAAAGGCAACCATTTTGTAAGGTCCTCGCCAACAAACCTGAATACGTAGCTATCACAATTGAACTACTTAATAGAACGGAACCATAATCAAAATAATTGATATGTATTATTGCCTACAACAGAAACATGACTGGGTCAATAATTGGAACGGTGCTCTAGGGTGAGATGTGTTTACCTCGAACTCATGCTTTCTGAGATCTTTCCAGAGCATTTGATCCTAGAAAACCATTCAACTCTAGTAGCTTGGTGACGTAAGGAGCCCGATTGGCGATGAATCGAGGCCTCGGGTGATCTGTCGCCGAATCACTGTATCTCTTCCTACCATAGCCCTCCCAGCGAAACACTTCCTTTTTCAAGGGCAGCTCATTTGCTCATGAGAAACACCTCTACGCGGTAATAGATTCTGCCTTTAGTGGCTTCCAGTTCATCCCTATCCTGTACCTAGAATGCACATCACAAACTCTGGGAAGTAAGTTCCCGCGTTCTACCCGAATTGCCGTATTAGACTACAAAGACGATATGAGGGCTATAAGAGGAATCACGAGTGGAATTAATCACAGAGGATTTTGGGCCACAATTAAACTCTTGGAAGTCAATATTGTTGTGCAAGTCATTTGATTATTCTCTATAAGCTCATGCGTATCTCATAATGCTCAACCGTTTTGTCTATTCTAAAGTTTGGCAGTCTCAACGCGGCGACCAGTCTCGTCAAAGTTGATCTTCTGGCCCGAGTTCAGAGACTCCTGGAGGGCGCAGCCGATCTTGACAGCCTGAACGGCACCAGTGAGCTTGAAAGGCAACTTGTTATTATCGAGGCAGGCGGCAGTGAACTCGTTGGCCTCGGTGACAAAGGCGTTCTCAAAACGACCGTAGTAGTCGCCAGGGATCTGTCGGCGGACACCAGCAGCCTCGTGCATTTCAACCAGGTTGCCCATTGGGTTAGCGTTGATGGCGAGCTTGCCTTCGGTGCCGATAACCTCAGTCATGTCGTGCTGACCAGCAGCCATCATGCGCGAGGAGTAGAAGTAGGCGACCTTGCCGCCCCAGAACTCGACAATACCGACGCCGTTATCAACATCCTTGTGCTTTCGTAACTCAGGTTGTACGGCAGTGATACCAGTAGCGACGACGCTCTTGACAATAGAGTCCTGGCCAAAGTACCACAGTGCAAGGTCGATATCGTGGATGTTGCAGTCGACGAAGATGCCACCGCTGAACTCGGCGTAGGAGACGAAAAACCCGGAAGGGTCGAGCTTATCGCAGGTTTGAGAGCGGAAGACCGAGGGACGGCCAATGGCACCGCTGTCCATTTGGTCGAAGGCATCTCGGTATGAGGCGTCGAAGCGACGAGAGAAGCCGCACATGACCTTGAGATGCGGCTTCTTGACGGCAGCATTGACAACGGATTGAGACTGTTGAGAGACAGTATTAGCAACACTGATATTGTGTACACTGGAAGACATATGGATGGCGGGCAACTGACGATCTCGACGCTGGTACTGAGTGGCTTCTCGCACAGAACGTGCTTGTCGGCTCCAATGGCCTGAATGGCTTCCTCAGCGTGGGCGGTGGTGACGGTAGCGACAACGACGGCCTGGAGGCCGGGGTGCTTCAGCATCTCCTGGTAGTCGCTGTAAATGGCGACGCCCTCAAGATTAACCTTGGCCCAGTCGGCTTCTTTCTGGACGGGAGTGAAAGCCGCGACGAGCTGAGCTCGAGGGGATCGGTTGTGGAAGTTGAGGGCGTGACGAGCGCCCATACGGCCGAGGCCGGCGACAGCAACCTGGAGCTTGGGAGAGGCCATTGTAATGGATGAAGAGAAGGAGTATTAGAGGAGAATTGCAAAAAAAGAGTGGCAGGTCCGGCGAAGTAGCTTTTGATGCAAGGTAGTTTGACCTTGTGGCTGTCAACAACAAGATTGAGGAGTAGAGACTGGCCAGGAACCATGATGAGCGAGCTCTCTTCACTTATACCTCGAGGTCCAGGAACTCGGAGCTTTCAAAGCAGAAGCCTAGAGCTTTCTCTTTCTCCGTCTCCAAGCGGTATCGCTACATGGCCGTGGCTTGGGGTGGCTGTCACAAGATCAATCATCAACGGCTTTTCTTGGGTTCGGCGACAAGATCGACCAATGAGTTAGTGTGCAGTACTGCAAGCTGGGAGATGTGAATCTCAACCGAGCCGTCGACAGATACTAACAGACGCAGATGTTTCCAGGATGCGGTCATGGGTGGAGCCGGTGGAGGAGGAGAAGACAGTTACAGGCTTGTCACTTACCAGGAGAAGCAAGCAGCTACGATCTACTATCGGCGCCTCTTACTACATCTAGACATGCCTGGCAAGTGTCCCAGTCATGATTGAGAAGGTCGGCAGAAGTCTCATGGGCAACTTCGGGTCATGGGTGGGGGATAGGATAAGCTTTCATGAGGGAGGGCTAAGGTACAGTGAGAGGGAGAAGTACTTGGAGACTCTCGTCATGGAAAGTCTTGCCGCCATCCTTGCCTTCAGATTGGCTGAACTGATTCTTCTCCGCATTTCTAGATGAGGAAATTGCCTAAATCGTCAACCCAAATCTCCTCATGGCTTGGGGAACATTGTTTCGAAAAGTTATTCCCGAGTGTTGAGAACAAGTTCCCGAGATAGCTTCATACAACTCCAGATATGGAGTTTGATGACACTGAGTCTTCTCATAGTGGGGAAATCAAGACTCTATCAGTTCAATTACGTGAGGATTATGCCAAGTTCTAGCTTTCCCGCCCGTACGATGAAAACTCGCTGGAGTTTCGAGTCTCGCCTGTTATCTAACAACCGTCCTAAGGAAAGGAAACAAAAATCAAACAATTGAAACCTCATCACAAAGCAGCTGATTTATGGCACCACGAATAGACAAGAGGGCGTAATCACTGGCCCGTCTTTGAGCACACTGACGCTGCTCAGCTTGGTCTCCTCCCATAGCTGAGTGATGTTATTTATTGGCCAATCAAGGGTTATTGAAGTCATTTAAAGGAACAAATATTCAAGTTGACACTGTTGCTAACTGATATAAGAATTTGTAAGCTTAGGAGTCTTATCTAAACACAAACGTCTACACACTACCGCCCGGAGTAAAAGCGAAGTATTCCCATACTCTATCCCAAGAATCGTCATGTCTGTCGCCGTCTTGCGTACGAGATCCAATAACCGACATTTTGCGAACATACAATTCCCATTCCTCGTCACGAGCGCCCGCCTCAGGCCTTGGTGATCTCAGCGGCAGCTTCCTGATTCCTGGCCAGTTTCATCGTCTTCTGCGTGTCTCTCGCCTTCTGAACACCGAAACCATGCTGGAAAATCTCTCGAATATCCTCCAGAGTCATGCCCTTGACCTCGGGGTAGCAGAAGTAGATGCAGACCCAGCCGAGAATGCAGATAGCAGCGTAGAAGCCAAAGGCTCCAGAGGGAGTAGTGTTCTCCATCTGAGTGAGGAAGGTGGAAGCAACAATGATGTTGGAGCCCCAGCACGTCATGGTGAGCATCATAGTTCCCATGGCGCGAACTTCCATGGGGAAGAACTCGCTCGAGAGCCAGGCCGTGTTTCCGATACCAGAGGAGTAGAATCCAACAAAGATGACCATGCTCACGAGCACAACAATAGCCGGCCAGCCAACCTTGGCGTTAGAGCCCAGGGAAAGATCATGGTTAATAGGGATGAACTTGAAACAAACGGCTGCAACGATGAGGGCCAGACCCATGAATGGCACAGTGACGAGAAGTATCCTGCGGCGACCGGCGCGATCGACGAGCATGAGGTTGACCCAGGTGAAGATGAAGTTGGTTCCAGCGATGATGGTACCGACAGCGACGGGGTTGGAGAAGCCGACGAGTGAGAACAGGAGAGGAGAGTAATACATGAGGGAGTTGAAGCCGCTGAGCTGAGAGATGGCCATGAGGCCGCAAGCCGACACCAGGGCGCGGAAGTTGGCGGGGATAACGTAGAGCTGCTTGAAGATCCACCAGCCAGACTTGCCAGCGTTGAGCGCCTTGGCCTCGTCAACGTGGTAAGTAATGTGGCGGATCTTGTCCTGAACCTGCTCCTCGGTGCCGTTGGGGAAGATTTTGCGTATAACCTTGGCAGCTTCCTCAGGTTTGCCGTGGTAGATGAGTTGACGAGGAGACTCGGGGCAGAAGGGGAGAAGAGCGCCGAGAACGATGGCAGGGACAGCACCACCGCCGACCATGAATCGCCAGCCGCCAGACACATGGGCAAACCCTGCTCCGACGCCGTAGCTGAGGAGTTGTCCACCGGTAATAGACATGTTGTCCAATCCAATCATTCGTCCTCGATACTTGGCCGGGGACACTTCAGCGATGTACCTGGCGCGTGTTAGCATTAACTAATAACATCAAGGTGCGGATGATGACTTACATAGGCACGATCATAGCAGCGGAGCCGACACCGAAACCGACGACGAGGCGGCCGATGGTCATCTGGACAACAGAGAAAGATGCAGCCTGGATGATGGCACCGATAGTGAAGAGAATGCAGCCAACGTAGATAGCGATCTTCCGTCCATAGCGGTCGGCGGTAGCACCAGCGAAGATGGCACCCATGAAAGCACCTCCAGAGGTAATTGAAGTGATGAGTTCCTTCTCCTGGGAAGTGAGAGTATGGCCGATGTCTTTGTGGATGTAGACCAGAACGGCTGAGATGATACCGGTATCGTAGCCAAAGAGCATGCCACCGATAGCAGCGGTGATACTGACGAGCCACGAGTACTTGCCAGACTTGGTGTGCTCAATCGAGTCCAGCTCATCGATGTTCATATTGACCTCTTGGATAGAGCCGCTGATGGCGGCATCCTCGAGGTGCTGGTGGCACTCCTTGTGGTCTGCCTTGGACATGATGTCGGCGAAGGGAGTTTGCAGAAGGAGACGGATAAGTTGAAGGAAGAAGCGGAGTAGGATCGAAAGATGCCAGTTGCAATTGCGAAAACTGGCCAGGTCTTGGTTGTGAGGAGAATGAGGATGCCGTTTGAGATGAGAAGGGCTGGAGGTGATGCCCCAACCGCTTTCTTATATGTTTACTTTCCAGATGAAGTAGGCCCTCCCAAAAGAGACCAAGTTACTGAACCTGGATGTGTCGTAGAAAGAGGAGGCTGCTCCTGGGAAGCGTATGCCAAATCGCTGGAGTAGTGGTGGTGAGGAGATATTGCCATTCTGAGACGCAACTCGACGATGAGACAGAGGCGGAGTCGGGGCATCTCACTATGATGCGAACCCTCGAGAGACTCATTACTCGCCACCTACCGAGCTTGTACACGGTGTGATAACCCACTGAGTCGTGGTCTAGGCCATGTTAGTCCCGTTCAACTCGGGATATTTGATTCAAGCCCTTCCCCAGACGGGCACTAAAACGGCTCCCCCATGGGGAAGAACCAGTTGGAGAGGCCGACAGGGCATGTTCCGCTAGCTGACGTTAAAGTTCAGGGCTAACTCCATCTCCAGGTCTTCTAATTCGCTTCTCTAGGCGCCTCAGTGCGGGGTTGCTGGCTCTGAATTGCCTGTTTGGCGTAAAAAGAGCAATTGCCCTTTTCGTCCCATGTCTTTACGTCCATTCTTCCATCTCTTATCCCCGTCATCAGCATCACCGACCGCTCACCCCAAGCTGGCCCGCTCGTTCATCTCTCTGCCTTTGTGTACGGGGAAACGGAAACGGAAACGGCATGACCCTCGAACGCCCGGTTTCCTCGTGAACCATGCAGGAGACACAAGCACCGACAACGACAGCTACCAGGCCGCTCAACCCCTGTACGGTAAGTGACCCACCCCCAAAGTCAATGACCCAAAGTCAACGACCCATCAGTGGACATGTATGCTGATGGTTGCTGTTGTTCGAGGTTTGCAAGCAAAGGTGAGTCTCACTTCGCTGGCCCAGGCAATTTCGCCCGTCAGCGACGCTTGATAATGCCTCTTAGAGACGTCGTGATCTGACTATGTACTGTCGGTTCTGCTAGACACCTCAAGTGTAAGGTTTTCAACTGGAATGCTGAATCCAGTGTCTGTCTCCTCAGTTGCTGACGCCTGAGTGGCACAGGCGATAACAATCGGCCCTCTTGCGCAAACTGTCGAAAGAGCGACTCTGAATGTATTCGTGGGTATAGTGTGAGGTTTCGCCATGGGCTGAATCCAAGGTTTGTGGTTTGCCTTGACTGAAACTCCTTGGTGCTGATTCATTTACAAGCATTCGGTCTAGTAAGACGTTAGAGGCCGCAAAGCGGGAGTATAACTTCTCGCAAGATCAGCCATGGGTCAAGACGAATCGGGCTCTGAGTTTTGTCGACGAAACTCCCGACATCATCAACATCCACGACTCGAGCACCGGAAACTTCGACACCTTGGATAATTTCAACATTGGACCCGATATCGAAAATGCCAATCATCACTCGTCGCCACCAGCTACTCCTTTACAACGTCTTCGATCAGGAGAGTCCAGGTTCTCCTCGGAACCAGAGAGGCCTAACTCGAGAGCCAACTTCGAAGCGTCTCCTGAAACCAGAGACAGCGAGCGTCCTCTTAAGAAGCGGGCCTTGAGTTCCTCTTCAACTGGCCCTTGGAGATATGCTCCTCGTTCGGACCCCTGTGACGCCCAATCACCTAGTCAGAGCTCTATTGATGCGGGTCCCTTCACCAGGTACTCGGGATCCCCAATAATCGAGTCCCCTATCATCAGCAACAACATCATTCTAGGTGTTGGAAGCCCGCAGGTTGCTGCAGCGCTGGACAACTCTCGTCAAGCCGACATCTCCTCCATCAAGGAGCATGTCACTGAGGCCATCTCTGGAATTTACCTCGACACGCCGAGATGGCCACTAGAGGATCCTCAGGAGGCTATGCTATTTTACAACTTTGTCCATATCCTAGCACCTCTCTTCGATCTCTGTGACAGCGAACGACATTTTTCCACCATTGTTCCGCGTCGGGCTGTCATCTGCCCACCTCTCATGAATGCAGTGCTCGCTGCTTCAGCCAAACGACTATCCAGACTCGCCGGTTTCGATGGGCTGGTTGGCGATCGATATCACCAGAATTGTCTCGATGCCCTTATTCCCGCGTTATCCAGTTCTGCTGCAGTCATGGACGAAAATCTCCTCACTGCAATCGTGATCCTTCGCTACATGGAAGAGCTTGATGTTTCTCTTACGTCTGAAGACACAGCAGGCGAGTCCCATCTCGTGGGTACTCGAGTCTTTGTTGCAGCTCAAGAGAAGGTGCTCGACTTTACAGGCCTCCGCCGTGCAGCATTTTGGGTGGCACTTCGGCAAGAGATCCATATGGCTTTCACGCAAGCCCGTCCGGTTCATCCAAACTTTGCACTGGAGGACATCTCACGTCTTGTGCAGAATGACGACTCCTGTTGCACCTTTGCAAACCTTACCATCCTCCAATGCGCTGCCTGTCTCCGTTACTGTTACGGCTCGGAGGAGCAGAGTGTTGCAGCGTGGGAAAGATTACAAGAAGCCCAAGAGCGTTGGTGGGCAGAAAGGCCGTGGCACTTTCACCCCATGTACATCAACGAGGATGGCAATGATGTATTCCCACAAGCCCTCTATCTCAACGATGCTGTCATCACCGGAGTGCTCCACTATCTCTTGATGCAGGTTCTGCTTGCAGCTCATAACCCGAAAATTCCCAAGCTGGGCCCGGGACAGGCTAAAGCAGTCAGGTCAATAAACGACGAAATCAAGAAGACGGTTAAGATGGTCTGTGGAGTTGCTGAGGTACAGCGATGCCGACTCTGGATTCATATCGGTCTGCTAACGTCTTTTGATATTATAGTCAAACCAGCGCAACCCAACCGGCTACGCGTATGTTCTATCATTTCAACTGGAAACCAAACAACTTGTTGACGATGGTGCTGGCAGATACGCGTACCTCGCGATTACGATGGCTGGCGATCGATTTTCAGACCTGCACGAGCAAGAAGCACTCTATCAGATTTTGCAGAAAACTGATGAGCAATTCGGCTGGCCGACTCGGTCTGCGTAAGAACCTTACTACTCCAGTTGCGAACGATAGACATGTTGACATATTTCTAGGCGGGAGTATTTGAAAGAAGCCTGGGGTTGGACAGAATCGCCTGCGAACTTGAATGCCGGTATGCCCATTGCTGGGATGCTAAATAGGAACATGCAGCTGGTTTAATGGTTTATGAAGATTATGAGGACGTAAGGCCATCCTGTGGCTTCACAGTTCAATGTTCATTGCAATTTGGATGCGGTAGCCAGTCGTTGGAGGCTGCATAGAGGCTCAACACGTTTCCGCGAGGGAGTATACGGAAGAGAATTAAGAGGACTACTTGAATGAATAAGTCCTACAAGGTGGTCCCAGATGGTAGTTTCCGATACGCTTTAGCTCTGACTTTCTTCTACAAATGAGACGGGTCAGAAAGTCGTGGTTTCAAATTACGCTATTCTATGGAGCAATCTTGCTTGTCGTTCATCCTTAAACGCCACCTCACCCTAACCCTGCTTTTCATCCAATTCGTTCGTGCCGAGTTCTCGACGCCAAACTTTCAACGGCATAGGCCCAGGGGAGAGGTTCATCATCTCCGTCCGCTCCGGCTCCCATTCCGGATAAGGCAGTGCCCATTGGTAGCGATGTGCGACACTCGCCAATAAGACAGTCTGCTCTAGGTAGCTAATATTACGGCCAATGCAGCCGCGGGCTCCGGTGCTGAAGGCGATGAAGTACGGCTGCAGGTCCTTGCCCTTCTCTCCAAGCCATCGCTCAGGGACGTAGGACTCGGGATCCGGGAAGATTTGGGGGTCTCGGTGCGTGACGTAGGCTGAGATGGACACAGTGGTATCGCCGGGGATGAAATCGCCGAGGATGCTCCAGCCTTCAGGAGGTGTGCGGCGAGGGAGGCCGAAGGTAGTAGGAGGCGTGATGCGGAGAGACTCGTCGAGGCAAGCCCGCAGGTAGGGTAGATGCTTGACCTTGTCATAAGATGCGACGACCTCATCAGGCTCAAGAACAGAGTCGACTTCCTCACGGAGCTTGCCCATGCAAGATGGATTCTTAAGCAACCAGTACATGACGTTGTTCATAGCAATGGCGGTTGTATCGGATCCGGCATTCATCATGATAGAGACTTCAGCGACGATTTCACCCCATTCGAGACCGGGAGGGTTGGCCTCGCTATGGTCCATCAGGGCTTGGAAAAAGTCGGGCAGCCTCTCACCCTTCTTGTGTCGCTCGAGCCGCTTCGTAGAACGGTGGTACACGATGTCGTTCCAGCCTTCGTTAAGGTCCCACCATTTACGGAAATCCGGAGATATCCACTTGGAGAACTTGGCGTTGAAGTTGTACCAGCTTTCAGTCCAGGCGAGGATAGACTGAGCGCGGGCAGTTGAATGAAGACACTCGCGGTAGTTGACTTGATGGATGGTTCCGTCCATTCGCTCAGCCTTGACGAGGTCATGGCCTTGGTCAAGGAATCCCAACCGTTCGCTAAGGCCAATGTCGGCAATAGCATCGAGGGTGAAGAAGTTGGTGAAGGCCCGGTAGTCAAACTTGAGATCTGCAGGATCGGGGCGAATGAAGCCTTGCTTAAGGGGTAATGTGCAAGCGGCATCGGCAGCGCGGATGAAACGCTCGGCCTTGTCGGCAACTTTGAACTCCCAGTTTTCAAGATTCTTCAAGGCATATGCCGCAGAGAGCGCACGGCGCTTGCGAGCGTGGTCGGCCTTATCAACCACATCGGCAAGGTGGAAGTGCGTTCCGGCCAAGGTCTCGTAGAATTGTCCCTTGACACACTTGGTGCCGTGTCCGTAGATGTCCTTGATGGCTTGAATAGAGCCGTAAGAAAGGGAGTTGGGGCCTGTGCGGATGACGGGATGCTCTTTGTGCATCTCGCAGAGTGTTTTTGAGCGGAAGCCTTTCATCGCCTCCCGCACGAAGGGCAGATTGGAGACGCCCGCCAGAGGATGGAAGTTGGGATACCGCCGAAGTCCCTTTGCATCCCGGAGATACTCAAAGACAGGATAGATGATGAAGCAGCCGATCAAGGAAGCGGCTGAAAACACAGCCACAAGTTCTGCGTACATGGTGGCAGTTTTGGTGGTTGTGATTGCGTCTGACAAAGACAGCAAAGAATCCAGGCCAGAAGGCCAGGACTATATCCTAAGGCGTTGAGCATTGGAAATTCCCAAACTTGTCAGTGATCAGTTACGGGTTCAAGGAAGGGGGCTTGTTGGCAGAGAGATGAAACGCGAGGACAGCGCCCACCTGCCATAACTATCATGAAAGAGCAAGATGCTGGTTTAGGAAACTTAACGGAACAGTACGAGAACTTGAGAGTCTTCTATCGTTTGGCGATGTTCCGTATCGACAACACCATCTCGGACACCAAAGTGATAAGCTAGCTTGATGGAGGGAGAGAACGTGGCAGAAACAGCAAAATTCGAAGATAAGAAACCCAAAGCCGGCTCTCAAACCTCTCCGAGTCCCTCAGTTTCGTCAATCTTGTCCACCTTCCCCGCGTTTCCCCACAGATCTAGTCGTGTAAGTCGGTGTAAGATGCGCGTTAGTTCAGATGACGGATGAAGCCACTTCCCCATAAGGAAGCTTCCCTTTTGGGATCCTTCAATGGTGGTGACATTCCAACCGCCATGGACCAAGCAGGCAAAAAGCCCCGAGATGCCCACCGTCCCTCCCATCCTCTCCAACAGATTCGGAGTTCCCATCCTCTCCAACAGATTCGGAGTTCCCACCCTCCCACACAAGCTAGGAACTCATAATTCCTTCTCCGCCAATCAAAACTGCATGGCCCATTCTCACTACAGTATGAGTGAACTCCGGGGTTTTTCTCCATCTTGGGATCGAGGCGACTTCGCGGGGCCTCGTTACCATCGTGACTGGGACAGAAGGATATGAATATCAAGGCCCCCAGGACCTTTTCCTCTGGTCAATTCTCTCAGCAGGAGACTCAATCAGCTGTAGGACACTGCATTCTCATCCTTGGACGATCATGTCCAACGTCTTTTCTGCAGATGCCGTCGCTCGGCTGTCCCAACTGGGGCCACCCCAATCCATTGCCGACGTTGCTGTACTGACTGCAGTTGGTGCTGCAGCAGCAACCTATCTTCTTCGCGGGATTGTTTGGGACAGGCCAGATCCATATGATTATATTTGGTACGAACGCATGGGGTCGAAAGATGGCGTGGCGTCAGGACCCAAAGCAACTCGCGACATTGCGAGGAAACTGGACGAGACTGTAAGTTACTCCTTGAAATGATGACGACTTAAACATGTGATGCTTACATCTGCGAACAGGGAAAGGATGTTGTCATCTTCTGGGGCTCGCAGTCCGGTACTGCAGAGATGTTCGCAAACCGACTCTCGAAAGAATGTCACCTGCGCTTCGGGCTTCAGACCCTCTGCGCTGATCTCTGCGACTACGACCCTGAGTCAATCGCCAATCTCCCTCAGAACAAGCTCGCCATCTTCATCATTTCCACATACGGCGAGGGAGACCCCAGCGACAACACTGCTGCGCTTTGGGACTGGCTCAACAAGCGTCCCTTCAACATTCAGCTTCCCAACCTCAGATACATGGCCTTCGGACTGGGCAATAGCAGCTACCGATACTACAACCGTGTCATCGATGTCGTTGTTGAAGCCCTTGACAAGGCCGGTGCTCAGCGGCTGATGCCCGTGGGCAAGGCCAACGATGCTCAGGGCGGTACCGAGGAGGACTTCCTCTCATGGAAGGACGACCTCTACACTCACTTCCAGGGCAAGCTTGGCTACGAAGAGCGACATGTCCCTTATGAGCCCAGCATCAAACTTATTGAAGACGAGTCCCTTGACATCGTGGATCTCAACCTCGGCGAGCCGATCCAGAACCGAAGCGGCCCGGCAAAGATTGTCAAGCAGTACTCGCCCATTCGACCCCTGACGGTGCAGGGATCCCGTGAGCTTTACACATCTCCTGGCAGAAACTGCCTCCACATGGAACTCAGTATCAGCGACCAGCCGGAGCTCCGCTACCGAACAGGCGATCACTTGGCTGTCTATCCCATCAACTCAGACCACGAAGTGCAGCTTCTTCTTAAGGCCCTTGGCCTCGAAGACCGAGCTGAGACTCCTCTGCTAGTTCAAGCTCTAGAGGGAGAGTCTATCAAAATTCCCAGCCCTACTTCATCGCTGGCCCTTTTTCGTCACTACCTCGAAGTTTCTGCTCCTGTCTCTCGGGAGACTGTCGGTGCTCTTGCTCGCTTCGCTCCTTCGCCAGAGGTTGCGACCACGTTGACTACCCTTGGAAAAGACAAGGCAGCTTATGCTACTTATATCGCCAAGAACCATGTCACTATAGGCCGTCTACTATCTCTAGCAGCTCCTGGGGTTGTCTGGAATGACTTGCCTCTGTCTTACGTCGTTGAGACTCTTCCTATCATCCAGCCCCGCTACTACTCCATCTCGTCTTCCAGCGCTGTCTCTGCCCGCAAGGTCGCCATTACTGTCGGCGTTGACATCTCGCCTCTACAAGCCGACTCCAGCAAGATTATTCGCGGTGTGACGACCAACTACCTGTACGCCCTCGGAAACTCGATCAACAGCGATATTACCCAGCTAGAGGTTGACCCTGATGCCCCAACTTATGCTTTGTCGGGCCCCGGTGATGCCCTCAAAGGAAATAAAGTGTTTGCCTGTCTCCGTCGATCAAACTTCAAGCTTCCTACTCTTGGATCAACCCCTCTCATCATGATCGGTGCCGGTACCGGCATGGCGCCTTTTCGAGGCTTCATTCTTGAGCGGGCTCGTCTCAAGGCTGTTGGAAAGCCCATTGGTAAAATGATTCTCTTCTTCGGATGCCGCTCTCCCGATCAAGATTACCTGTACCGTAACGAGCTTGCAGAGGTTGCGAAAGATCTGGACGATCTTCTCGAAATTGTACCTGCATTTTCTCGATCTGATGGCCACCCCAAATCGTATGTCCAGGACAAGGTTGGCGAGCTGAAAAAGGATGTATGTGAGCTACTCCAGGAGGGCGCTAACATGTACATCTGTGGCCGAGCCTCCATGGCGAGAGAGGTGGGCAACGTGGTTGAGGAGTCGATGAAGCGGCAGCACAACTGGACCGATGCTGAGGCCCGCAGCTGGGCTGAGTCGGCCAAGAAGGGTAGCAAGTGGCTTGAGGATGTTTGGGGTTAACTTAGCATCCAGTCAGTGTGCGTTGGCGTATTTAGGTGTTTCTTTTGATGCGTTATGACATGGGTATGAAGAGAGTCATGGAAAGATGACCCCTTGATTGTGGCAAAAGCCTGCATTTTGTAGCGAGTATTGATTGGATGGGGACGAAATAGAATTCAATAGAGATGTACGTATGTGTCACTTGCAGAAGTGGTCCCTTTTGTGACGCGTAGTAAAAGTGACCCCTTGATTAGACTAGAAGTCAAGGCGCGCACATATCTCAGCTGCGATGACCAGATTCACCCAAGTTTTAGATAGTAACCAAGTCATTTTTAACTCATAACAACTAACATTATATCGATCATTCATACACTTCTCGATGGCTAACGCTTCCTCTCTGGCCAAGCATCGTAAAGCCCCTCATAAACAGACACATTACTAAATGTCACTTCACCACTGCCGCTATGGAAGAAGCGGATATCAGTCGAATCGGCGTACCAAGAGCTAGAAAGTTAGCATAATCCCACATATACTAATCACCGATTGGACTTACCGAGCCCAAGTACTCAACGCAAACCTATCGTTCGCATGAACCTCGACAATAGCATTGTCCACAACAATGGTTAGGTCAAGAGTCTCGATCCTCTCCTTGCCGGCGTCGACAACGTCAAACAGCCGCAGTCGTCCCGCTTCATTTCGCGAGTCGATGTCGCTGGTGGTGTGCGCCGCGGCACTGGTCTTGCTACGGTCGATAATCATGGACTCGTTCGAGAATTGATAGTAGATCGTTGTAGCTTCGTGTTCAGAAGCTAGAATCTGGAATCCTGCTTTGAGATCGGAGTTGCGGGCTGACTGAGGGAATGAGACGGAGGTCTTGAGGACGTAGAACTTGGACTTGGGATTTCGACCAAAAGTCGTCGATCCAGGTTTGCTGAGAGCTCGGCCCTGTTCAACGAAAGACTTTTTCTTCACAAGTTTGGCCAGCGGTTCGCGAGCGATGACCTGCTTCAGCGTGCTAAGTTCCACGACGCCCGACTCGCTCTTAGTCACACGCCATGAGCCCTTTTCCCGTGCCAAATCGTTGTCTACCACGTTGCTGATCTTGCCAACGCTCAGCTCTCGAGGAAGCAGAAGCGAGCCAGTCCAATTTTGCTGCCGAGTTGGGAACTCTTTAAGAGTACCGAAGTAGTCTCCGGTGAGCCACACGTAGGTGATGAACCTGTCCGGCGCGTCACTCTTGGACGACGCTTTTGAGGACGCAGGCAGTTCTTTGCCAGCAGCGGCATAGGCAGAATCACCCCAATCAAGTTTGCCTACCATTGTAGGCGAGAACTTGACATGGCCGTCCTCAACCGAGACATTGCCCGCGGCCCAGAGCATTTCGCGGAAGTCCGACACCTCAGGCACGATGGGCTTCAAGGACCACTCAGCACCAATTGTAGCAAAGATTTCGCCTTTGGAATTATATCCATCCTTGTCCAAGCTGAAAACATTGGCGACCTCGAAGTTGAATCCGAAACGTCCGGCCCAGAGACCGTCACCCCATGTCGAATTGGCCTTTTCGTGCCACCATTCGCCCAGATATTCCCAGAACTGGAACTCTGGGTCGTGCTGGCGGTAAAGAAACATGCTCGGTCCTTTTCCATGTACGCCGCCAGAGATGACATTGTACCATGTTCCCGACTTGCTGTCCAGAAGGGAGTCAAGCTGAGAGTTCTGGAAGACGTAGGGGTCTCGAAAGCCCGTCACATTGAGGGCGAAAGGCGGAGACGGGATCGCCGGGCCTTGCCGCAACTTGGTAAAGTTACGACCACCATCCTTTGACACGGCAAGTGATTGTGTCTCGCTGCCTCGGGTGTAGTTGATGGTCCATTGAATAGGTAGGTAGGAAACTGAGGTGTAGAGGAGTGTCGGGTAGCCATCAATGCCACTGGGGATAACTGAGCCATCAAAGACTGCAATCGGGTCATTCGTGCCGCCTGCGCGAATGAAGGGCGCTCCGTCTGGATTGAGGTCACGATATGTCACCAAGTCGTCCGTCGTGGCCCCCGCGGCACCCAGATGAAGCCAGCCGACATGGAAGAGCCCTGTCTTCGGGTCCGTATAGTGCATACAAGGGTCTCCAATCTGCCCAGTAGGCGGGAGTACATGGGCCCGGGGCCGCCATGTCTCAAACAGACTGTAGTTGGCAAGCGTCGACAAGTTTGGTGGCGCGCGGTTGTAGTCAATCTTGTAGCCGGATGGCTTTGCCCAGGCAAGGGAGCCAGCCGCTAGGAGAAGGTTGAGCTTCATGGTTGAACCGAAAGATTAAGAACGGCGCAAAGAGACAGTGCAGGGAATGTTGCCGGAGGAGCCATTGACTCTATATATCTTCGCTCTATGACGTCCCACTTACACTTGTTGTCGGCACGACAAGAACGAGCATGGTGAGGGGAAGCTCAATAGCGTGACATCGTCATCAGACCTGGAGATTCTTTTCAACTTTCCATGGCCTGTCCGGCGATACTACGGCGTGGACGGGCACTTGGACACTCCGATAATCCACGCTAGGTGGACTTGCAATTAACCTTCATACCAAAGTCATCGAAAAACCCGGAGTTTTGTGGAGTTGTGTGGGGAGATCGGCACCTTTGCTACCCAAGACCGCGGAATGGCCGTTGTGGTGTTGAGTTTGCCGTGACGTAGGCTCGGTAAGACAGTTCTTAGCGAGTACGCTAGGTAGTCTTGAAGAGCTGCCGAGTGATGGTATTTTGACGACTTTTCCTTGAATTTAGCTCTAATAAGAAAATGAGTGAGCAAGGCCGATTCAGCAGCTCCCAAGTTAGCTTGTCGCTTTCCATTGAATGTCCTGAAGAAGAATTGCGATGATATGGAGGAAAAGGAATACAAGTCCATTCGAATGATGGTGGTTCAAGGTTCCATGGGCGGGGATTTTATTGTCGGACCGAGAGAAATGGGGCGACTCCTTAACTCATGGAACCATTATCGTGGAATCATGGTCAATCAGTCTCTTGGCTCGATCATTTAAGAGTTGTGATCTTACGAGAGGAAGAGAGGCCTAAGTTGTGCAACTAAAGGGGGACTGACCAGTTGGTATCGTCTGAGAGAGTTGCCATGGCTGGATAGAGAGCCCGGAGACTTGGGCCAGATCCATGGAGCTTAATTGCTAGTAATTAAAAGCCATTGATTCAGAACGTATGGAGCCCTTACACGATGGCGGGATGGTGGGGAAGTAAATGCTAAATGCGTTTAGCCACGAGTTGTTAGTCTGATGTATCTCCGTTGCCAACGTCGAAACGCCCCGGAAGCCAAGACATCTACGGATACTCGATGCATAGAGAAGAGAGAAAGAAAAGTGAAAAGGGTAATTGACTTTGCTAGCTTGTAACTGGGATCAGCCTGTATCACGGGACCTGAAATCCAGCATTAGGGGTTGCAATTGCGGGACTCGAGTCTATCTGCATCTCCGGACATCAAGCTGGGACTGGGCCTTTGTTTTGCACCTCTAGGATCACATATGTAGGACTCAATTTGCAACCACTTATATTAGCGGACCGCCCCCTGATACATATAAACCCTTCTCTCCCTACGGGAGACTATCACCTTTGAAAAAACATGACAAATAGAACGGAGGAAACCGGTATCCGGCATTCACTGCAGGATCTCGAGAACACTGTTTTCACTGCCGGGTAGCTGGCTGTTGATTGCCAGTATCGAAGGCTGCCAAACCCGAACCGACCGGCTGGAGAAACTTTGCAGTTTCGTCATCGTTGCGGAGCCGTTCAAAGCTTCAATGGAACATCGGAAACGCTTTAGTTGGACGACGACGACTGGGTTGTTTGTTAATGCGGATGCTCCCGCGTGTCACAGTTGCAAGCGCGCTGACCGGGAGAGTGACAAGCAGGAATACCAAAATATCGACGGCCCGCTGAGAACAGGTACATCTCCTCTTTTCACTAACAAGAATACTTGACCGGGGGGCGGTGGGAGCCCCCCATGCCTCCGGAACCAACCCCAATCCTATCTAACCCTACGTATCTTTATAATCACTGCGTGCGGATGGTTTTCTCGGTGTTGAAGCTGAAGAAGCTGTTATTGCGAGACTTAAAAGGCGATTTGTGTGGGGTTGGAGGAGAAGAGACCGCTGAGCTCAAACCGCGCCGAGGGAATTAGACCTAATTAGTGGAGATATCAGTGGGACAGAGTTTCCTACCTAAGTTACCTGGGAGTAGTGGGCCGTCGATATTTGCGATCTAGCCGTCGATGTTTCGGTATTGGACAAGCAGAACGTGTCGGGCGTCTCTCGGCTCGATCAAAAACTGATTTGTTCATCAATTAATTAATCTGAAAACTGAAATCCTAGTTGTCGTTACGAGCCAGGCTTTCTGCAGACTCGGGCAGGACTTGTCGACTAACACCCTGCGGTTCTCGTGCCAGAGACCAGAAGCAAAGAACGTTATCACTGTATTATGAGGGGGGAACAAGGAAACAGCTGGTCAGGAGCTGATTCTGCCAAGGAGACCCTTACAAGAGGCTTGAGGTAAGACTCGGTCTAGAAAGCGGCTGTCACAAGAGGTGGACGGAGGCGGGCTACGGCAGGGTAGCATCGCCGTTTAACCGTCTGGACATGTCGCACGCCTTTGCCAACACTCATGTGGTCGTCAAAACGGCGAGGTGCAGGGCACGCAAGGAGGCGAGGAAATGGAGGGTCGCGACGCAGGAATTGACGTGGGGATCTACGCCATTCTCCAGACCGGTGAAGAAAGGCTGCTCCTATCTTGGAGGCCCACGAGGCCAGCTGAGCAAACGGCGAAGCAGCGGGTGAAAAATGTATTGGGGGCTATAAGCAGAGCCCTCCAAGGCAACCACGATGATAGGTGCGGCCTCAGCCCAACGGTCGGTTGTTGAAGCTGGTGCCGTCATTTCGATCCCTTCGGTGGGAGCTGGAGCTGTTGTTTGGCTGCGCCAGCGTGGGCTCGGCCAGGGACAGCGGTTTTCATACAGCATCCCTTGTCCTGCACGGCTGATCTGGCGCGTGTCAATGGTGGATCGAAACGCCCTGATCCAAGCTGCTGAGACGCTGAATTATGACGAAGCTCCTTGGTCGGTCTACAGTACCTATCACCCGCGTCTCCTCAAAGCTCAATGTGGTAGCATTTGACGGGCCGGTCAAGGCCCAAGGCTGATGATAATGGCTCTCGCTGGGATGAATCCTTGGCCTCAGCAGGCATGGGGGCATGTCGACGTGGGGTTTGACTTGACCAGTCCAGTGCAACTGCAACCTTGAATCGGGTCGGCTCGTCTTGTTGATTGATATCCAATATGTAGGCTTCCGCAAACGTTATGGCCTTGTTGTCACTTCAAAGAGAGAAGAGGGTGAGAGAAGAAGGCCATTGTAGTGTGCCTGACAACTCGTCTTGCAGGTTCAAGGCAACCGAAGATGGCGTGGACTCTTCTGCCTGTAGGACGCGCATTCGGGCGCGCAGAGGGTGCAGACTGTACTGTACGAGATGGCGATGATGTCCACTCGCTCATCTATCTCAGGCCCGCCGTTGTCAATCGATGCGGACAATCAGCCGAGAAAAAGGAGTAGACGAATAGCTCGGACGTCTTCACTGAGGGCGCAACAAACATCAGCATCTGCAATCAACACGATCTCTGCTGCTTTGCTCTCCAAATGGCAAGCATAGGACAGGACTAGCAAACTGCCACATGCAGGGGCCGGGCCTGTCTTCAACCCCAAGCCTGGCTGAAGTCGAGCATCCCGAGTAAGCGGACGTAGTGGGTTCGGCAGTTATCTGATTTGGGCTTCTTAGGTGCTGCGGGCCTTTTTGGGGGTTCCCGACACACTGGGACCTTGGATGCATAGAAATACTGTGTAAGACGTGCTTGAGAACTTGGTTGCAAGTAGGATCAACGGTTATTTGCTCGTGAGGCGGCGGACCAGGCGTTCGTGACGCTCTCACAAACAGGCAAAGGCATGTGTGATGTACGGATAGGTATTCGGCCCTCAACTTTCTTGGCCAGCCTTCACCGGCTGGCTCAAGCAGCCAGCCGGGAGAAGCAAGAAAAGAAGAGGGAAAAATCTCACGACACTGATGGGGAAAAGCAATGCTGTCAGGGTCGGCGGTACATGATACTGTAGCAACTGCGCATGCAGTGAATCGGGTTCAGCCTAACGGATTACCGCGGCAAGTCCTCTGTATGTACAGTACAGTAATGACAGACGCAAGAGATTCCAAGGCCAGTCCGCTCATAAATTCCCCAAGAATGTAGAGGTTCGGGTCCACTTGACCCGGCAATGAGATTGCGTGAGCATGCACCATACTGAGTAATCGCCGACATGTCCAGGGTGTCGTCTCTGGTCTAGGTTCTATAAACCGTCGCAACGCGCGCTTAACTCCCTCCCATGGAAGTCAAGACGCCGGGCATGGAAAGACGAGGGCTAGTCCACCTGAACTATCGTGCGTAGTTCCGGCACTGTACCGAGGCCTGGCAGGGTCCGTTCCCCATTCACGCCTGTTTGATACTACCGACAAGTCAAAGGTTCCGCCCCCATGTCCCCCAAACCCCAGCATTCATAGGGGGGGTCCGATGCTGGCTGCAGCGCAGGATCTTGGTACCGATAGAACCTCAAGGGCCGGGCCTTGGTATATAGCAATGCACCTAAAGACGCCACTCTATTACCAGCTTTGGAGAAGGAGAGGAGCCTGGCGAAACGAGATTTCTGGTGTTGCTTTGTTTGAAGCCGACAGAACGGAGCTTGCGGAGGCTAAGGCACATCTGCCACTCTGCCATCTCATCAGTCTGCCTTAGCGCATGGAAGGCTTAGCCTAAGGCGCCCAGGACCCATGGTAGCGGGTGGTCGGTGCGCTGGGCTGTCCCCCACACGCACCAGATCCGGGCTCCTTCCCGGCATTGAGAGTGGACGGCTTCTGGGATTTGCTGGAAAATCCCAGTCAAGATGATCTTGTCGACTCGACTCCACATGCAAAAGAAAAAACGATACCACTGAACAGAGGAGACAACAAAGAGGAAAGAGGTGAAGAAGAAAGGAAAGGAAAGGAAAGGAAAGCAGGAGAAACCAATCCCAGGCCTTGACTCTGAACAGGCGCCTCTCGCGAGTCTTTGCCTCTTTGTCGGTCTGCTCTGTCGCGTCTCTTCACTTGGATCTTCAAAGTGTTTCCCCTTTCTTCGATTCAATACGGGCTTTCCATGTACACATCCAATCCCTACAAGGCTAATCGACTACTACAGTGCGGGTACGGATACCTTACTACGTATGTACGCAGGCCGCTCCCGGCCTGCCCTGCCCTGACGGGAGTTAGTGCTAGCACCGCCTCAGCTCGTCCCCCATTCCTCGCTTGACATAGCCATCGTCATTTCTGAACGTGAAAACCAGGGCTGAACAGCCTCACCAGTCTTGACTGAACCTCATCTCTCACCCAACTACGGATAGCACCTGTACCTGATCCTGTGCCTGCAGTCATCTGCGGTTGATGTTCGTGTACGACATCGTCTCAAGCACGACACCTCATCCTGCACATCATTGTACCCAAGATCCGCTACAATGGATTGGTAGTACCCCCAACTTGTCTTCTCTTCTCACCTGGAGCCAGGTCCAAGGGGTGTCTACTACGTACGGATGGATACATAGCAGACATTACATTACGAACCGTCAATCTCTTCCACATCCTCCTCATTCCTCATGACCATGCTACTTTTTGCTCCTCAACGTCTGGTGGTCAGCCTCACTTTGTTTTTTCCTCTCTTTTCTCCTCAAACGCTGCCGGTTCTCGTGTGGTTTGCACCCACCATGAAGCACGTCTCCATAGCATTGCTTTTTCGCATCTGACGGAGCTCGACCGGCGTGCCAACGTCGTTCAGCCTTTTCCAGATCAAGCCTTCAACCGTTAGCTGCTCTGTTACGGATACCGTAGTGATGCACGTGTGCCCACAGCGGTCATGATCTGGATGCTGCACCTCAGTACGGAGTAGACTATCTCTTATCCCCCCTTGCACGCTTGTACTTGGCAGAGCTCCACGGCTACGGCCACGAGCAACACCCACAGACTGACAGACGGACGCCCTTGGAAATGCTTCAGAATACACGCCCCCAGGATTTTTCTGCTTTCTTCTTCCCCCCTTCACATTCCATCCCCCCTGCCTTTTCTTGTCTGTCCTCGTCACTCAATCTCAGATTCATCAACGCTCGCCTGTCCTTGTCAGGTCGAGCCTTGTCATGGCCAACCACTCGTGAGCAAACACAAACAGCGTATCGCCTCTTCATACCCGCTCCCGTCCCCGTCCCCGTTGCCGCCTTGGCCTGACCGGCCCCGGCACGGCCCATGTTAAGGTCAAAGCAACTCGCCTCACACCCGCCCGTCCGTCTGTCACTCCCAACTCCCAACTCTCAACTCCCGAGTCGATTCGTGCCCCCTGCTGGTGAGCTTAACCCGATGTGCCAGATCCCACCCTCTCCCCTCAAGGGGTAGGAAAAAGCAAAGCCAATCTTGAGCCCTGTCTACCAAGTTGCAGGGCCGTACATACGGATAGTGCGTACTGATACCGACGTACATACGCTCGCCGTTCCGTAGCTTCTCTCTCTCTCCAGCAGAAACTTCGTTTCTTCTGTGAGGATTCGCTTGTCAATCCCTCCCACGCCTCCATCAAGTCTTGGGCTCACTTGCTTGTGGCTCATCCTCTCCTATTTCCTTGGACTATTTCTCCTATTCTCCCTTCGCTTTTCTCTTTCCCACTTACTCTCTTCTCGTGATTCTCTCAGGCTGATTGGGCTTTCTCTTCCTTGAATGCGATCTGCCGCTGGATACTTTATACACCCAGCCGTCCTACAACTCACACAAACATTTCGGTGTCTGCGTGAAGCCCACATCACCGCTTCACCCCCCTCTCCGTTTAACGGCATCTAATCCTCTTCTGCCACATCATCCGCCCGACATCCTGGGTCCGCCTTATTTGCTTGCTTTCGTCTTACCTTTGAGGCTCCCTCGGATATACCACGCTAGTTGGCTGTCAAAGGCTGGCCGCCTCTGCCCAGATTTCTGTTCTCGTTGTCATATCCTCTCGGACCCCACGCACGCCCGGTGTATTCTCAAATTCTTGCTACGTACAGTCTCAACTTGACTGGATATATAAATCACCATCCGCGCTCATCGTTTTCACCGAACTCATTCACCAGCTTCAATCTCGTCCTCCAATAAGCAAAAGCAACATTCACCACTTGGAAACTGCTCGCTACTATTGTTATACCACCATAATGGAGATTCAGGCTCTTAGCCCTAATGGCCCCTGGCAAGACCAGCTGGATAGTACGGCTCTCCAACCCTCATGCCCCGGATCAAGCGAACTCAGAGCTAAATGTTTTTCAGCGGTCTGCCGCGACGCTCAATTGCGCCCTCCTGTTTTCCAGATTGTTTCGGATCGCCGAGGTAGGCTCAATCCAACTGACTTGTCGCCAGCTTCTCGGAATCTTTAGCTAAGCTCTGTTTTTCCTCATAGGTGGCCGAACTGCCTGGTCAAGTAGGGTGACGGTTCATGGGAAGACACTCTCCGCCCGGTATTGGTATGATGGCAAAAATCTCAACAATGCCAGAGAGGATGCCGCGGAGTGTGCAGTCAAGTGGCTGACCGCGTCGAGTCCCAACTCTCCCACTCAGTCTTGGGGCTGGTAGCCCACTTTGATGTGAGGATAGTGCTCCTCACAGATCAAGCCGGCCATGCAGCAGTCAAAGCTGCAAACCAGGGGCGTTGGAGCCCTTTCCTCCATCTATAATTGGGGGAGTTATCATTTCATGCTTGGGAATTGGAGTTTTTGCGACATTTGTTTCCGATCACCCATGGTTGTTACTCTGGCGAGTTATACAACTGGAGTTTGGCACTGAAACCTAGGAAAACGGAAAAAGGGACACGGGCATTATGCAGCCGGCACATTTCGACGGCAGATATCTTCATGCCAACTGCAGCTTGTATTGTATGAGTATTGCTTGAACAGCGATGAGTGGTAAGGCGAAGAAGTGGTGTCCCGCGGCACTTGCTAGGAGGAACGTTGGACTTTTCAAGTTGGTGGCATATTCTTTTTGTATTCTTTTTAGGGAGCCAGTCGGCTGAGGAGTCGATACTGCTGGGTCTGCAGTACAAGACTTCCCGAGGAGTTGGGTAGAACCGATGTTGTGATGTCGGGAGTTGATGAGCTTTTGGTTGTGTTATATCTAGAGGCTTAGGAACAACAGAATTTCAGAATAGGAGATATTTGGCCTTTGGGCGGAAGGATGAGATTGCATCAGCAGCGAGCCAGAGCCAGGAACGTGTCTCGAACTTGTCGCTGAAGGGTAGGTCTTTCGGCGTGAGATCGAGTGAGAACATCAACCATCCTCTCAATGTAGTCAATTTCCATGGGCAGCACGATGACGAGCGCCTGGGTAGCCCAACAGGAGCGCATGGTTACCTACTCTCGATAGCTTGCCGAAAACCCCACCTTCGGCGCAGCCACGGTCGATTATGGCGGAAGTGAGCACAGCCGATCACACGAAGCTGCAGTTAAGCTCATTAGCCGACGTTCCGACCATCACCATCGACTATGGCCATGACAGAGTGACAGCGTTAATGAGAAGTGGGTGACGGATTGCCGAGGAACAATGAATCTCATAATAAAGTCGGAGTGATACTTAGTGGTGAATGAGTAAGGAGGCCAGTTATAGAAGACGGATATATTAGGGACATGTGGAATTGATGTGGCACGCATTCAAAACTCAACGTTGAGCCAGCCGTTAGTTACTTATCTACCTAAGGACAGGGTTCAGGTGGCATCTGTGTGAGCGAGTATGTGTAACCTGCTACATAGTGTGATAAGGACGGCAATGGCGAGGACCTCAGCTGCAGCAGTCCTCAATTGGAAATCCTGTCGTGAAGGTTGCAAAACTTGTGCTGGTTATCGCCCTTGGTTACTCAAAGGGTTAGGCACACCAAGCTTCATCCGTTTGCCGACCTGAATGAAGAGTTCATTATAGTATTGAAAAATTGTAGGGAAGTTTTTAAGGTCCAGAAAGATATTATTGTTCATTATGAGAAGTGGAGAAAATTAAAGCATTTTCTCTAGCTAACATTATGGCACGGTAAAATAACAAAATAATACGATACTAGTAATGTATCAAGCTGGGAGACGCACATTTGTGTCAACCTACCTAGGTACCTGGGTAGGTAGGTGCGAGCGGGTTATGTAAGCACCAAGCAGCAAAATGCGTCGGATTATTACTATTCCGAAAAGCTCAACTGACAGGGAATTTTGCATCGCGAATTTACATTGATCACAAGAGCCAGGAGGCTGTATAGAACTTACTCCACGAACGTTGCTAGCAACGCGGAGCTCAGCCATGTCTCCAAGATCGAGTATTTGGGGCGCATGCCGAGCTCTCGCAATTCGATCGAGGCCTGTCGCCCCTCGACCCGGCCCATTCATCAACTCTCTTCCGCGAAACCGATGGTACTCGAACGAGGGAAACGATCAACCCCCGAAAGCGATTGACAACGCCCGCAAAGCCGAAGAGTCCCAAACAGAGTCTGTTTCGAAGGATGTCGACGCTTCCGAGACCTCAACAGGAAAGGAGGATACTGAGGTAGGAATTGGTTTGAGCTGATGCTCTGGTTCTGGCAGCTAACGGGTTTGTGCTCTAGGTAACTCCTCCGACATCCGGTTCCGAGGTCCTCGACGATGCGACTCTTGAGCAACTATTTTACGGCGGCCGTACGCAGTCAAGCTCGACTGAGGGCGGTTTGACACCGGCGCAGGAGGAAGTTCTCTACCGCGAGGGCACCATTCCCTCGGCTGAGAAGGCGGAAGCTCTCGTTGCCGCGGCGGAGAACACTGAGTTGACAGTGGCCGACGATCTTGAGGTGCAGAACCCTGGCCATAAGTTCGGTCTGCCCAAACGGCCGTGGCCGCAAGGCTTCAACTTGAAGAAGCGTTACCATCCTGTGCTAGAGCAGATCACTCGGCTGCTGATGCGGGATGGCAAGCTGAGCGTTGCGCAGCGGGTATGTTTAACTTGAAGGAAAAATTGGAGGGACAAAATGGCTAACAAGCGAACCAGAACATGGCCATTGTCATGAACCACCTCCGGACCGCACCACCTCCGATCTATAGCCCGAAATATCCCCTCCTGCCCGGAACTCCCCCGTCCTTACACCTCCCCCTCAACCCAATCCTGTACATTACCGTAGCCATCGATTCTGTGGCTCCTCTCCTGAAAGTTCGCAGCGTGGCGGGTGCTGGCGGTGGTGGTCGAGCTCTGGAGCTTCCCATCCCCCTAGCCTTGCGACAGCGACGCCGCGTTGCCTTCCAGTGGATTCTGGACGTCATCAATAAGAAGCCCTCCAAGGGCAGCGGACGCAAGCAGTTCCCCAACCGGATAGCTGAGGAGATTATTGCTGTCGTGGAGGGGCGGTCGAGCGTATGGGAGAAGCGGAAGCAGGTGCACAAGCTGGGCACAGCGTCCCGAGCCAACATTGGGTCCAACAAGCTCAAGACGAAGAAGAAGATGTAGATGGGGTAGGGGTAGGATTGGAGTACCCGCCCCTGTCAGGTTGTACAGTAGATGTGCCCAATATGTAACTATATCCAGCCTTTTATACAAAGACGTATTTGATGTTTGACCTTGACTACGTTATGTGATATCCCGAGTCGAGTTTCTTCAGCGGCTTAAACCGTGCGTCCCGGTATCGTGTGGTTAAGCTCGGCAGAGCGCGGATGCGATGCACCTGTAACGGTTCTGTTCGCGGTTACAAACAAACTTGGAGATTACCTTATCCGGGCCGGTGTGCGTTGCATGCGTGGGAAGGGAGAAGCCGAAAAGAAGGATGCGTTCATGCACTTGGCACCGTCGGAAGCTTTGGATTCTTCCGAGGTTGCGAATGCAGAGGAGGTGCAGCCGACGACGGCGTCTGACTCATGACGAGAAAGACATGCTCTTTTCTTTCCAGAGTGATTGTGTGGCGTGATCGGTAGAGCCTCGTGACGGACGGAATTAACAGAGTGTTCTGATTATTGCAGTTTCATTTATGTGGTGCGCCTAATTCGAAACATTTTGGGGTTGCATCTTCTCAGAGGGAGGCCTCAAACGCCATAACTTTAGTTTCAAGATGCCAACTATCGTGCGTTAGATCATGGTTTATCGAGATCTAGTCTTAACAAGATCGTTAACACCACACTGGATTTAAACACTACCGAAAGTATCGGATCAAACACAGACGGAGCCATTGTCCAATGAAGAAACTTGAATTTAAGTTAGACGCGGTAGAATGTTGCTTTCACATGACGACATGATCACTCGATGGCCCGGGTCAGGGCTGAGTTGAATACGGAGCCTGCGGATGCAAAAAAGAAAAGAAAAAACAAGTAACAAAAGTTTGGTTTCTCACTGACATTTTCTGGCGTGTATAATTTCGGTTCGTGTATCCTCGAATTAAACTTACTTCGTAATTAAGTGGTGACGGTGTGCTACTCTAAACACTTTAACCGATGGGCTTACGCGCATCTTTGCCGTAAAGAGGCATCATCGGAAAACGCACCTGGCAGCAACCATCGCCAAGCAGGAGCCCCCTCCTTCCCCACTGCTCCGCTCGCAAACTTGGGCCTCCCTCCCACGCTTTGGACTTGGACTGGGGCGGTTTGGGCTGCCACAGCCGCCAGCCTCTCTCTCGCTGCGTCGCACGCCTCACTCGCACTTACCTCAAACCGTTCTCGACTCCACGCCGAGACTGCTCTTCATTCTTTCCACGGAACCTGCATCTCTCCACGTCAACTCTCTTCTCCTCTCTTCTCCTCTATTTTATTCCGTCACCCAACTCACACAATCTTCTCACCTTGTCAACTCGACTCTTTTTCTTCATCCTTTTTCATTCTTTCGTTGCGACTTTGCCAAAGCCAAGAAATCCTACGCCACCACCGGGCATCCTCACCGAGTTCCTCTGACGTACCGTCCCGAACTCGACCACGACAGTTTCTGCCCGGCCCGATATCTACCATAACCGAGCATTGTAACCGCTGTTTATCGTCCACACTATGATTTGAAAGGCACCGGGCCACGCGAATTGTGCATTTCTTTCTTGAACCGCGCAATGCTCTATTGGCCTCCATCGACATCTCAGCGCTCCATCCACGAGTTTCCCCGCTAAGTATCGCGGTGTGCGCATACTCAATACTCCTCCGCCCAGCTTCCGTAGCCTCTCTCGCCATTGTTACAAGGGCTCGGCTTTTTTCAAATCGACCTTGCGACTTGTTCTTTCTCGTTCGCGCCCCCAAAATCATTCCTAGTATCCAACTATACCGTCTTGATCACAGAAGCGATTCGACTTTACAGCCGCCATCATGTCGCGTAACCAGCAACCTATGAGCATAGAGGCCATGCTCGACATGGAACGGAAGGAAGTACTCGCCCTGCTCGAGAACAGGCCCCGGCCTCAACCCTCCTCTCAAGAGCGAATGCGGTCCGCTTCGCCTTACAATTCTCCTCGATCGCCCGTTCGGAGTATGCTGGATGTCGATGATCAGCCGGCACCCAGTTCCCCTCGCCAAGCCCCTGTACGAAGTATGCTCGACACGAGCTCTCCTCCCCCACCCAGAGTTCGAAGCATGCTAGATACAGACACGCCTCCAGCCGGTCCCTCGAAGCTTCCTGGCACCAGCACCACGCCCAGCTCCCCTGTTACCACTAAAGCCAGTCTCGCGCCTAGTGGCATCGCACACACGCGCAGCTTTTCTGATGCGGCGTCAAACCCCGTCGAGTTTGGGCCTCGAGCACCCGTGGGCCGCAATGACCCTACCGCTGGTTACCGGTTCTCTGACATTATTACCCATAGCGCTGGTCAGCAACTCCCGAAACGAAATACTCAGGGTGGAAAGAAGCAATCTGGGGGTTCACTAGGCGGCTCTATCGGAGACGCGCTCCGGGGGAGTGATCTCGGCGGTCTGCAGCTCCCTGGCGACCGTGACCAGAGGCGCTCCTTCGGAGGCCGTCTCAGCGGCAGCAGCAGCAAATCCAAGTCTCCCCACAATCGCCCAGGATCGAGGTCAAGGTCACCAGGCACTTTCACGCAAATGCTAGTTCCTGGCACAGCTATGCTCAATGATGGTCGAGTTGTGGATATCACCAGTGCTTATCGCCGATTATCTGATGCGAACCTGGCCTATTCTGGAGGCAGCTTATCAACACTACCTAATCGCAAGGGGGACGACAATCACGGTGGGAGAATGATCAAGGATTACATGAGTCCTGATGGAGAGCATCTTGGATCCAGTGAAGAAGAGGATCCTTACTCGTCTGATGACGAGGATCGAGGACGTAAGAAGGATCCCCGGTCGTTGAATCCCGATGCGAGGGGCGAGACTACAGACAAGGCAAGCAAGGAAGGTCGAAAGTCCTTGAGCCTACTCGCCGCCGCTGAGGAAGAGCGTACGTCTACCACCGAGTTATATCTTCGTTACATGGACTAATCTCTGATATAGGGACTCAAGTTGCATCACAGCAACCCAAATACGTGTACCGCTCCCTGTTAGCAGAGCCTGAAATCAAGGTCACCAACCCTTCTGGCGACAACGTGAAACCCAACAAGGGTGGTGTGCACCCCAATACAGCCTACGATCAGGTCTCGACGGTTGCGTCTGCGAACGACTCTGACGAGGAGGCTGATATGGATGATATCAAGAGGGCCCAGAACCTGGCGTTTTCCATGTCGAGTATCATCTCCACCCCAGAATCTCACCGGGCTATCCGTATGATCTACCGTGGAGAGTACAATAAAATCGTCCAGCAAGCGGAGGAAGAGCATCACCGATTGAGAAAATATATGGTCGCGACGGATCTAAGCGAAGAATCGACACATGCTCTTGAATGGGCAATCGGCACGGTCTTGCGAGATGGCGACACATTGATGGCCATCTATTGCGCAGACGAAGAGACCGGCATTGGTACAAGCGATGGCAATTCGGTGCCGGACGACCCAAAGGCAATGAAGGAGCAGGCCGCTGCGATTAACACGGTCGCTAACTCTAGGACTACGCCAAGCCCGATGACTGCGGTGCCAGACTTTGTGCGAGCATCCATCCGCGGAGACTCGAAGAATAATACACCTAATACTTCTCCCGTGCCCTCGAGCCGAGGAGAGCGGGGCAGGGCAGAGGAAGACCGCCGCCGAGCAGTCAAGGACGTCACCGAAAAGGTGCTTCGCCTGTTGCGCAAGACGACTCTTCAGGTGAGGGTGATTGTGGAGGTGTTGCATTGCAAGAATCCAAAGCACTTGGTTACCGAGGTCATTGATATTGTCAACCCGACCTTGGTTGTCATTGGAAGTCGTGGAAGAAGTGCACTCAAGGGGTAAGTTATTCTTGCTGGACAAGATGCACGCGTGGCTAACGATGGACAGTGTCATTCTGGGATCATTCTCTAACTACCTGGTGACTAAGAGCTCAGTCCCCGTGATGGTGGCGAGAAAACGTCTACGGAAGGCGGGCAGGTACCGAGGCGTGAAACCAGTGAATAATCTCAGCAACCCGACCGCTCGAAGCTTGGCGAATGCAAAGATTGATTAAGGGGTGAGGGCTCGAATGTTGATAGCGTGGGCGTTGAATCAGCGACGAAACGGTAAACCAGCGGGGGGTTGAATTGAATGGTTGTCGAGAGTGAGTGTTATGAGAGTTGATGATGCACATTTGTACTCCGTATGAGCGGCGCAGAAAGCATTTTTCATAGGAAAGGGATCATTTATGGAGAAGAAGACCTTTGGGAGGCTTGGTGGTTGGGAGCGGATGTTGGCTACATTGGGTAGAGATCACTCATTAGGATTCATTGGAAGGAGTTTGTCATGATGGCTTCTATGTACAATGTGGTTTCTTGGGCGGCGTCCAGGGTTTATGTCTTTGTCTCTGTTTCAAGAAGACGACGGACTGTGGTGGCTTGATGCTCGTGAGACGTACGGAGTAGAATAGGTACCTAGGTAGGTAGGTAGGTAGGTAGGTAGGTAGGTAGGTAGGTGCCTTAAGGTACTGGACGGATAAGGTATGTACGCAGAGCTGTCACTGCATGGCTGGATTCGCTGTCTCAGGATGCATCACGTGCTGAATTTCTCGACGCACGTCTACCTTATTCCAACGACCCTTGAGTCGGACTGACTCAGGCCAACGCACTTGCAGATTTCAGGCTCATCCTCTTCTCTCACTCGTAAAATTGACTTGTTAAATGGGCATCTACCGTCCATGTCAGCTCCAGAATGTCTCGGATGACCAGCTTATTCAGATGCCGTGGCGAGTTTTGTCACGGGGGTTCCCGCACGTTTCATTGGTCTCCAACCCTATTCAGCCCAGCCTGACTCGCTTGCGGCTTTGACCTCGCCTCGCCTCGCCTGGACCTGGACCAACCGCGAGGCTGAAACGGACACCATGAACCCGCTCCCTCACGAGTCACGACAATTACATCTCCTGGGCCCCATGCGTCTGATTCATCTGTTCTTTTCGAGTCTACAGTATGAGACTCCTCAATACCAGGACGTTGCAGCTTGAGAGCCTGGGGGGCGGCCCTGAAAAATACGCCATTCTGTCACATACGTGGGATAACGATGAGGTCCTGTTCGACGATATCCAGAATCCAGCGCGGATGCACGAGATTCGACAGAAGAACGGAGCTGGGTACCGCAAGGTCTCTCGGGCTTGCGAAATGGCGCTGGGTCGCGGGTTCGACTACATCTGGATCGACACGTGCTGCATCGACAAGTCCAGCAGCGCAGAGCTTTCAGAAGCCATCAATTCCATGTTTCTCTGGTACAAGAACTCAACCGAATGCTACGCCTACCTATCTGATGTGTGCGGTCACCCGAAGGGGGTGGTCGCGGGCCTCAAGCAAAGTCGCTGGTTCTCCCGGGGCTGGACTCTCCAGGAGCTGCTAGCGCCGGACGAAGTGGAATTCTTTGACCACCACTGGTCGCCTCTCGGCGAGCGACACACCCTGGCAACGGCAATCAGTGAGGTTACGGGCATCGAGGAAACCTTTCTATTACAGCCGGAATCAAGCAAGGACCGGAAGATATCGACACAACTGCAGCGCGAAAACGTGGCCACAAGGATGGGCTGGATGGCCCACAGAGAGACGACCAGGACTGAAGACATGGCGTACTGTTTAATGGGCATCTTTGACATCAACATGCCGCTTTTGTATGGGGAGGGTAACACGGCCTTCCTCCGACTACAAGAAGAAATCCTCAAGAAGTCGCGAGACCAGTCAATCCTCGTGTGGAGATGGCCCTTGTCCCAGAAGCCAAAGGAGACATTACATCGATTGCACTTCTTGGCTGATAGCCCAGCCAACTTCAACCTACGCACGTACGCAGGACAGGAAGATCCGGGGCAGTTCGGAATCAGACTGACAGATCAAGGGCTGGTGCTGCGCATCTGGAAGTGCCCGTGCAAGCTGATGCGCTGGAATTTGGACAAGACGGAGCTGGAAGACGTCGGGAAGCGATGGCTCGCTGTGCTCGACTGCAGCTTGTCACCAGATACCTTGTCGAGGCCGGCGATTATACTTCGCGAGAGTCCTTCCGCGGAGAACGTTTACAGGCGAGATCCTATGAGTGTTATCATGGTAATAGAATATGACCGCGCAAAGTCAGGATACCTGGATACAGGAGGAGGGCAAAACTGTAAGCAGCTGTCTCGGGAACTCTGAGGTTTGTCTCCGATTCATGAACCACAAGACTGACGTTCTTAGCAATACATTCCATCGAGTACAAGCCTGGCGAGTTCAAGATGGAAACGATCCTGCTCGAGTCAGAATCAGCAGAGCCAGAACTTCGTCTTCGAGGGAGCTTCCCCTTCAAGGTCATCATGACTCTCAAAGACCGCGAACTCAAGCAGCGTGCGGCATACACAGGATCCCAACGATACGTCGTCTCTGGAGAGTTAGCAGAGGAGCCGACCCAGAATCCCATCTACGGAGTGTTATTCTTTGGTGATGACGAGACAGGCACTGAGCTCGTCA
Source organism: Fusarium buxicola (assembly GCA_014899095.1). Lineage (NCBI taxonomy): Eukaryota > Fungi > Ascomycota > Sordariomycetes > Hypocreales > Nectriaceae > Fusarium > Fusarium buxicola. The sequence goes on from JAAVUK010000274.1 coordinate 104,639, forward strand.
TATGGTGGGGCCTGATAGAAGAAGGAAGTGCCATGTACGAAGTCCACAGCCGCCACAACGGACCTCGACTCTGGAGCAACAGCATCCCCGTGTGCTTCGCCCAATCGTGGAAGAACCTCACGGGCTCAGAAACGTTTGACGCCAACCTCGCCGAGTCGCTAGCGGTGAACATGCTCTGCGAGGAGTTCCCCCTCCCGTGGTCGGGGACAGAGCGGCCGTCGGTGGTGGAAGTGGAGGACGGGCTGAATCTGCAGAGCGCGCTGAATGAGAGTAAGCCGATGGCGACAGCGACGGTGATTGAGCTGTTTACGCAGTGTGCTCAGCCGGTGATAGAGTGTATCGGCTGGGGCATGCGGATAAAGGCATCGATGCGGAGGGTGGAGTTTCTGGGTAGACTCTGCTGCGAGCTCGAGATTGAGGAGAAGAATCCGAATGTTGAGGTGTTGTGATGCTGGCATTACACGGAACGGAGTTGGGGTGTCTTTTTGGCTTGAAGTGTTGGCGGATGTCCTTGATTATGTTGGCGGCATACTACTTATCGCTCTTTGCAAAGATATCTCAATGGTCAGTCTATAGCTTGAAAAGAAAGACAGCGGGTGGCAGCAGTCGTCACATGCGTGCTTGGAGTTGTACTTGAAGGACTGGGCGTTGGAGAGAGAGTGACATGTTCCAGATAGATTAACCATGTCAAACCTCGGGAGCAAGCTGGACAGAGATGACGAACATTTGACTTGGTCTGTCAGTGTGAATACGCATTATTTATTTGTTTGGCCCTCTCTCCCGCTCGATCCGTGAGGCTTGCTCGACCTGGGCGAGGAAGCGACCCGGCTCGGCTCCGTGAGGGTCCACTTTTCACGGAAAGGCGGTCGACCAGTCCTAGACAAGGACCCACCATCACAGCGAAGCAACGCCAGCGTATCAACGCCTAATATCGGTGCATCTAGACTCAAATGACTGTTGTTGTGCAAGGGAAAAACAAATACAAACAAACACGGTGGCGGGACACGGAGATGCCTAGAATACGCTCCCTTTTCGCGGGCCACGTCGCGTTTCAACGCGTTCATTCCATCATGATCTATCACGTCCACCCCGCAAAAGACATCAACAAAACATCAGAGCTCATGTGACCAAGAGGAAGGAAGGGATGCCTTGGGCGTCAGGCCATACGTGCCGCCCTCAACGCGTAAAGTGGCAGCGAATTGCCATGAGGCGTCTCCACAAGCGGTCTAGCGCGGGGTCGCCGAAACGGTCTGTTTCTGCACGGTTGGCGGGGCATGATTGGATGTTATGCGTTGTTCTTGACGGGGAAGGGGAAGGGGAAGGGGAGGAGCCCAACCTCTTGATTTCGAGGAAAGTCAGTTCCATGTTAAGGAGGGAGGGAGGGAGTGGTATCGGCTGTTCAGTAAAGCCGGTGATGGAGTGGAGGATATACCTACTTACCTTACCTACAGAGCACCGAGTACTATGTTTCATCTTCTTCCCTCTTCTTTCCTTTCTTGAACTCTCCCCCTCCTTCTTGTAACTCTGGTCTCTTGCGGTCCAAGTAACTGGCCCATCTTATGCTCAGGAGTACCTGCAGCCAGAGCCAGACATCCATCATCCTTGCATAGTTGCGAACCTTCTCCCTGAGCCTCTATTTGTCCTTTGACACATACAGCATCAATACCTATTCTCAAATAATTCCGAAATAATCTTCCAAGTCGCATCGCAGGTCAAGAGCAAGACCACTGGGTGACTCCTTGCGAGCAGACATCGAATCCATGAATTCATTCCTGACGATAAACAACAACGTCTCCCTCATCAGCATCACCATTGCTCCTAGCACATACCTCATCACTGTCGCCCTCCTCATCGTCTTTGCTGTCATCTACATCCCCCGCCTCCTGGCTCTTCAATTCCCTCGACTCGGCATACCTGTGCCTTCATTGTCGTCGCTTGTACGCCCTCTGTTTGTAGAGCCAGCGAATACTCTACAGCCAGCGAAGGCCGATAAGGCTCTTCCGGAATCCCCCTTTGCGACAAATCGGCTCGTGTTCGAAGACCAGCAGCAGCTCGTCATCTCTGGACAGGACATTGTTCTCGCTCAGCGCCGTCATAGTCTCCAGCAGAAGCAGCAGCAGCAGCAGCAACGCCTTCTACTTGAGAAGCAGAAACAGCTTCAACTCCAAGAAATAGAGCATCACCGCCGCCGCGAGTCTCGTCGACCTACTCAATCCCACGACTCACCCACCCACAAGCACAGCCGCCATGATGGATCCCCTTCCCGGTCTCGACGCATCACTACAGGACTTCGATCTCCCAGCAAGCCCAACGTCGCCGCGCCACTCAGCCCTCCGCAGCGAGGCGGCAATGACGGAAGAGGATCTCGAGGACTCGGAGATCGCTTCCGCGGGTGGGTACTCGCCACCAGCATGGCGAAGACTCGGCAACGGAGACCGGAGTAGCGGCTTCTGGAGGGGTCCTCATGATTTCCTCGGCGCAGGACCGCATCGGGGTTTGGGTACTTTGAGGGAGAGCTCGCCCGAGCTGGAGGATGAGAGTGAGGATGACATGGTTCTTGAGAGGGCTATCAGGACGAGGTTACCCAAGGGTAGTCAGAGTCCGGATAAGGGGAGGAGTATGAGTCCTGAGAGGATGGAGGATAGGACTCTTCGGGTCAAGGCTGAAGAGACCTTGAGTCCGGCGAGGGAGTTGCGTTTACACCAGTCACCCCCAAACAACTGTGAGTTGGAATGATCTTGTCACGATTGTTCACACCCCTAACATGAATAGACATCCGCTTCGCTGTCCGCGCCGAAGTCCAACACCGCACTGAACCCATCGAAGCCGCCATCAACCTCATCCGTGACCACTACAAAACCCTCACACGAACCTGGTCCTCCACATTCACCGCCATCCTCGTCGCTTTCTTCTCCCTCTCCCTCTTCAAGTCTCTTCTACAGCCCGCCGCACCACGTCCCGCCGGCGACCTCGTCAAAGTTGCAGGACTCGCTCGCTCATTTGAGCCTCTCATCTACTACTCCGAGCATGCCGTCTCTCAGGTGCACGATCTTCAGGCTACGAGTGTTGCCGTCTGGGATCTCGGCGAGAGTGTGCGTACGAGCGATATGCGCGATGCTCCGAGTATCGTGTCGGATTTAGATGCGCTGAGTGAGACGATGAAGACGTTGGCTATCGAGATGACCAAGTTCTTTGCCAGAGTCGATGGCGATATCGACGGGTAAGTCATCACACACACACATGTCCCTCATCCACATGTGCCTTTCATCCTCCCTTCCCCTGAATGATGGTTTCTTACACCCCTTCCAGCATCCTCAACGTCATGGACTGGGCAAAAATGCATCTCAACCGCCTCAACTCATCCCCCTCCCCTTCGACCCTCTCCTCCGCCTACGACAACATCCACAACCTCCTCTCCCAAGCCCGTGTCCTCGAAGACGCCGCCGGCTCCCCGACGCCCCTTGGCCGTATCACCACCCACATCTTCGGCCTCTCCAACCCGCAGCGCGAGCAGCGCATGGTCCAGCTTCTCTTCACTGAATTCCTCGCCGTCCTCGAAGACTCCATCCAGGCCGAGCTGCAGCACAGCGTCACCCTCTTCGCCCTCTTCGAGGCCGTCGACTTCCACTTCCTCAACCTCGCCCGTACCGTCGTCCGCGAGTCGTCGGCTCAGGAGGAGTTACATGCCGACATGCTCGCCAGCCTCTGGACCCGTCTGCTCGGCACTCGCGCTGCTGAGCTTCGCAAGTTTGAGCAGAACCGCCTGCTGCTGCGCAACGTTCGTGAGAAGACGGTCCGCAACAAGGGCATCCTTGTCGAGCACAACGGCAAGCTCTTGACATTGAAGGCGTCTCTCGAGACCCTGCGCAGCAAGCTCGTCTCACCTCTCGTCCGCGGCGTCAACTCTACGACACTCACCCTCGAGGATCAGATTCATGGCCTGAGTGATGTGAGCGGGTATCTCGGCGATGTCAGGAAGCAGCAGAAGGGCAAGGTCATGGAGACACTCTTTGGCAGTGTTCCCAGCAAGAAGTACATGATTGACGAAAAGCGCGACACGGTCGTCGTAAATCCTCTGTGAGGGGTTTTTTTTGAAGGACGTTTTGATTGAAGCCAGGTTCAGAAACACAATGTTGAAGTTTATCGAGTTGGTTTTGAGATCACAGCCTTGGCCTACTGGACTTGGAAGGAAAAGGGAACATGTGTACTTGGCATCTCATTCGAAATAGGCGTTTGGTTGCACAGTCGGCGTCATGATTATTTCTTTGTTAACACTGGATGGATGGATGCTTGGGTGTACATCACCGTAGGCGAGTTTCAGAATAGACAACTTCAATATCAGTGTCCCATGCTTAAGTCGATGCTGATATGATATCAAGTACTCTACCAACCCGAAAGTCGCATTCACGTCGAGTGTTTATGGCAAAACATAAATATTTAAACATTTCTTTCATTAGAAACCCTATCCGCATAAAACCTCTGCGTTGATCATGCCTGCAAAACGAGGACCATCGGTGGGGGGGTATAGGCCAACAGGCAGAGTGTCAGAAAACCGTCAACGCCATCCTGGTGGGTTCTCCCGAAAGCGCCGCTGCCATTGCCACGAGCATGCAACGGTTCGCAACGAGAGCCAGCCACCGCAGAGTCCCCAAACTTTTGAGTTTCCCTTCCTGAGAAGAAATCGCAACCAAGTCTATCTGTACATAATGCGCCCCCTCAGATTGGGTAACACAAGGTCGTAAAGCATGTCTGTTGCTGATCGTTCCATAATTTGCCTTGTCGAGGCATATGTCGTTCCAGTTGAGGGGGTTGCCCAGTCAGATAACCATGACAAAAGGAAATACTAGAGGCTAAAAGAGTCGGAGATGGCTTAAGCCTTGGTCTCCTCCTCCTTCTTGGCCTCGCCACCCTCAGCACCAGGGCCCTGAGCCTTGACATATTCGTCGTAGACAGCAAGAGCCTCATCGACCTTGGCCTTCAGAGAAGGCTCATCCTCGATACTGCACAAATGTTAGCGGCGTACGTCATGATTCAAGATAATGGGTTCGCTTACAGGTTAACAAGCTCAGTGTTGTCCATCTCCAGAAGCATACCAGTAATCTTGCCGGCAAGCTCCGCGTTGATGGCCTGGATCTTGGGGAAGATCATCTCACCCAGGATCTGCTTCTGCTGGGCGGGCTGGGCGGTAGCAAGCTGCTGCTGGAGCACGCTAGCGGGGTTCGCGCCCTCGGCACCACGGCCACCCTGGTTGGGACCGTTACCGTTGCGACCAGCGTTGGGTCCGCCACGGCCACCACCTTGCTGGCGGTTGTTGGGAGGGAAACCAGGCATGCCGCCAGCCATAGGAGGAACACCAGGCATGCCCTGAGGGCCACCACGACCGCCCTGAGGAGCACCACGGCCACCAACAAGAGCGGCTTGCTGAGCCTGTTGCATGGCAGCCATGAACTGAGGAGTACCGGGCTGACCGTACTGGGGAGGGAACTGCCCGGGCATGCCATACATGTTGGGGGGGATCTGTTGAGGAACACCACCGCGGCCGCCCTGCTGAGGGTAGCCGGGGAACTGGCCGGGACGGCCGCCCTGCACACCGGGCATTCCCATGCCGGGCTGGGGGAAGGGCATGCCACGGCCGCCCTGGGGCATGAAGCCGGGCTGCTGGCCGGGAGCAAAGTAGACAGGCGGTTGCATGTACTGCTGGGGCATACCGGCGGCGGCGGCGGCCTGCTGCATGCGCAGCTGGTTGCGAGCCTGGATACTAGCCTCAAGCTGGCTCTTGCGAACATCCTTGCGCTGGGCCAGGGCGACGTAGAGGGGCTTGTTGTTAACCATGCGCTGGTTCATATCAGCGACGGCCTTGGTGGCATCGTCGGGGTTGCTGAAGCAAACGAAACCGAAGCCCTTGCTCTTACCGAGCTTCTTGTCGCCCTTCTTGTCGCCCTTCTTCTCGGCACTCTGCTCCTCGCCCTCCTTGGCCTCCTCCTGCTGGTTCTCTTTGTCCTTGTCATCCTCCTTGGCCTCACTGTCCTCCTCCTCCTCCTTCTTCT